>JAMZAV010005017.1:0-44334 GCA_024449915.1 Sweltsa coloradensis
TTTTTTGGGGGGGGGGAGGGAAAAAAAGGGGAAAAAGGGCTTAATTTCCATTCGTTTTCCAAAGTTAAATGTTTTTTTTTACATGAGGTTTTTTATGAAAATGGTTTTGAGTTGTAATTCGCTTTAGGAAGGTCCCCTATTAAATGACCGGGCATCTCCGAAAGTGGGGCAAAATTCGGACTTGGGTTCAAATTGTGCTTATTGGTGAAAAATTATGCACATGGTTTTGAGGGGAAAATCGCATAAGGGGGATCAGTGTAAACTTAGCCTCCCCTTTTTGGAAATGGCTGAATCCCGAAAGTATTATTTTTTTGTGTGGGTTTTGCATCAGCAAATGCGCCAGTGTGTTTCACACTTTTACACGAAATTTTAAAACGAAGACTTTTCTTCAAACCGACTTGAGATGTGATGTTAGAACAAGGTGAATACTTAAAAAGAAGAAGTCCGAAGTTAATGATTTGTAACTCAAAAGTTATGTCGGGCTTCATATTAAAATTCACTAACAATTTTTAAATATGAACCCATGAGATAACAAATGTTCGAAAAATTTACTTTTTAAAACCCATTGCCGACATAGGAATATTTAGTTGAACCAAATAAAAGTTGCGGAACGATTTCTGCACGTTTTACAAAGATAAATAACGAAATTTTTAAAAAAATGGTACTAAGTTATCTATTGAACTGTTAAATAAATGACTAGTGGATCTTGAAATAATTATAATAATTACAAGCATCCCGATTTTTTTTGCATATAGAGACACATTAATAGGTGATATATTATAGTTTTAGTTTTTGTAAGTAGATTTATTTAAATTGTCCTCCTTTGTAAATAAGTTTTTTGAACTGATTAGGATAGACGTTAAATAAATAAATAGAATAGCAAATAAAATCCCAACTAGGAGCCCACAAAAAGAGAACGCTCAACCTAACGAGTGTATTGGCTAAAATAAAATGTCGTCGCTTACTTAATTAATGTCGTCATCAGTAGCTTCAGGCATCTGGTAGGTTATTACTTGTTAAGCACAATACTCTATTTCTTAAAACGTAAGTTAAAAACTTATGACCAAGGCCACTTCTTACTTAAAAACGAAATTTCGGGTGAACCTTCCTCAGATCATCAGGTTGTAGCCTTGGTCATAAGTTTTTAATTTACGTTCTAATATTGTTCCGTGCCAATAAGCTCTTTTTAAGAATTCTTTTCGTTGCAAATGATTTTTCCCCCAAATGGCCACCACCAGTTTTTAGCACGGAGGGGTTCAAAGTCGGAATCCACATTCTCTACAGACCGACACCGTCATTTTTACTAAATCTCTTTTTTCCCGCCAATATTTTGGGGAACTCCCTTTTAAAACACTTAAAAAACCAAAAAGATCCACTTTCCTGCCAATCAATATTCAGATATATAAAATTTTTTTCCAACACATTGTAAATTTTTAAATTTATACTCCTCCCATCGGATTTTTTTAATTTTCTGGATCTACGGGAGTATTTCCCGACTACCAAAATCGAGAAAATTTGGAAATGGTTAAATTTTAAGAATTTAATGTCCCAAGACAAATTGCAGTAAGCGTGTCTTTTTATATTTTATGTCTGATTTGATAAGAATGATTGTTTTTAAAATTGTAAAACCATACAAACGATGTCTTCCCAAAATTATTATTTCTAGTGAACTGGAATGTCGTATTAAAATGGGGAAGCATTGACTTTTGTGGGTAAAAAGGAAAATTAAAAAATTTTATTTAAAAAATCGTTTTCATACTCACTCAGTCATAAAAACGGGATTTCATTTGGGACATTTAATTTAAAGCCGACTAACCAACCCTGTATTCGCCGAAACAGCGTTTTGGGCATTTTTAAAAAAAGCATAAAAGTGTTATGTATGGTTACGTTTTTTACACTTTTTGTTCGTAGTTTTTAAAATTTCAATCAAATAGTAAAATTTAAACTTGACGTAATAAAAGAAAACTTCAAAACCTTTGGGTAAACCAAAAACTCTATTTTATTAACGAGCGAAACGAGCGTTTTCCTTTGACTCTCCGGAAAAAAAATCCCCTGGTTTTTTTTTCTTTTTTTTTGTTTTTTTGTTTTTTTTTTTTTGTTTATAATCTCGCGTAAAGTTCGAACGGGGCTCGGGGGAGTTGAAAATTTTTACCTCCGCAAACTTTGTTCTCGATGGGAAAGCCATAAGTTTTGTGGCAAAAACGTTCAAAAAATTAAAAAATTCATTAAAGTTAATCGAAAATTTTTTTTTTTAAACTTCAGGGGACAAATCTGAGATGCCAAATCATTTAGAATGTCCGTCCGGTCACAAATATGTTAATTTTATTTTGATCCGATAATAGTGTAGCTGGAAATTACATTATAACAAAGTACGGTTACCATGGCAACCGGAAAGTCGTGCAGCTTTTTTGGCTCATGATAGGGGTTTCGAACGGAGGCTCGGATCGAGTTGAAATTTTCACCATCCGCAAGCTTTGTTCTCGATTGAATGCCATTGTTTTGTGGCAAAATCGTTCAAAAGTTAAAAAGTTACATTAAAGTTAATCGAAAGTTTTTTTTCAAACTCAACGGCGACAAAATCTGAGATAGCCAAATCATTTAGAATGTCCGTCCGGTCACGAATATGTTAATTTTATTTTGATCCAATAAGTAGTGTAGATGGAAATTACATTATAACAAAAGTAACGTTGCCATGGCAACGAAAAGACGCGCGAAGTTTCTAATGCACTGCCACCTAGAAGTAATCAAAATACTTTCGAGGAAGCAGTCTATTAATTGTCAACAAAGAGTTTAAATAGTTTTCAACAGGAGTCAAGGTCCTCTAGATGGCGGTGGATTTTAAAGTAAAGATTTAAACACGGGTTTACCCAATACCTTGGCAATAATAAATATATGAAACGCGAAACGTCGTAAATTTAAAATTTAAAAAAATTTGCAATGAGGGTCTAGCTATAGCACGTGCTCCGCTTATCAACGCGTCCAACTGAGCGTTTCCTAGTAACCTCTATAAAGGAGGTAAAACATAGGCAATGCTCATCAATCCTACACAATCATTAAGCGAGCGAGCGAGCGTTTCCATTTGACTCTGCCGGGAAAAATTGTCACTGGTTTTGTTTTTTTTTGTTTGTTTGTTTGTTTTTTTTTGTTTGTATGTCTCGCGATAACGTTTCGAACGGAGGCTCGGATCGAGCTGAAATTTTCACCATCCGCAATGCTTTGTTCTCGATTGAATGATCCCTTAGTTTTGTGGCAAAATCGTTCAAAAGTTAATTAAAGTTAATCGAAAGTTTTTTTTTCAAACTTCACGGCGACAAAATCTGAGATAGCCAAATCATTTAGAATGTCCGTCCGGTCTCGAATATGTAAATTTATTTTGATTAGATAAGTAGTGTAGATGGAAATAACATTATAACAAAGTACGATTACCATGGCAACGGAAAAGTCGTGCAGCTTTTTTGGCTCATGATAGCGGTCGAACGGAGGCTCGGATCGAGTTGAAATTTTCACCATCCGCAAGCTTTGTTCTCGATTGAATGCCATAAGTTTTTGTGGCAAAATCGTTCAAAAAGTTAAAAAGTTACATTAAAGTTAATCGAAAGTTTTTTTTTCAAACTCAACGGCAACAAAATCTGAGATAGCCAAATCATTTAGAATGTCCGTCCCGGTCACGAATATGTTAATTTTATTTTGATCCGATAAGTAGTGTAGATGGAAATTACATTATAACAAAAGTAACGTTGCCATGGCAACGAAAAGACGCGCGAAGTTTTCTAATGCACTGCCACCTTGAAGTATTTAAAATACTTTCGAGGAAGCAGTCTATTATTTATCAACAAAGAGTTTGAATAGTTTTCCCAAGGGTCAAGGTCCTCTAGATGGCGGTGGATTTTAAAGTAATGATTTAAACACGGGTTTACCCAAATACCTTGGCAATAATAAATAATACTGGAAACGCGAACGTCGCAAAGTTTAAAATTTAAAAAAAATGTTCAATGTGGGTCTAGCTATAGCACGTGCTCGCTTATCAACGCGTCCAACTGAGCGTTTCCTAGTATTATACACATATAAATTTTAGCAGGGAAACTATGCCCCTATTGCTGTTCTATAAGGTTAGCAATTGTGTGGTTAGACATTGATTGGGCAATGCCAAGCTGCTTCGCCTCGATTGTCCGCCAGGATCGCATGATCGGGGAGTGACCACATGACTCTACATTTTGGTTCCAGTGGTAATTACACATGGCGGTGACCAAACGTCGATCGTTCTGCACTCTGGTGGGAAATCTGTCACCCACCACAACAATAATGCACTGCCGCCAAGATGTTGTTAAATTCCTGTTTAATCAACGTAAAGATAACTGTGGTCACACCAAATACACTAAGAGTAATATTACGGTATTTGGTCACACCCCGATCGTTCTGCGCTCTGATGGGAGATTAGTTTGACCATGGAGTAGGCCTACTCCATGGTTTGACCATTGCCCTATTGTCCTATGCATAGAAGGCCACAGCCATGATTATAAATTTAAAAAAACAATTATGAATTTGGTGACAGATAACATATTTTCAAGTCGGAGGCTATCACGTGTTATGTTTTTGTTGTCTTAAATGTCATACACTAAAGAGTATAATTAATGCTTGGCTATGATTCACAAGAAACAATGCAACTGCAAATCGCAATACAATAAATGTTCAGGTAATATGCTGATGCGGCATATAATTAAAATCGTAGACAATCCTACTTTGTTCGAACCTATACTAGGCGTACTTTTCCGTAGGCCTGTTAGGACATTTGGCCAAGAGCATGGATCGCCAGAACGTAAAAGGCGAGGAAGGAGACGAACTCTATCTCGCAAACATCAGCTGGTAAGTAGAGAAGCATATTACTCCTCGAAACTCGAGGCGAGCTCTGGTATTCGTCGTCGGGGACCTCTCCTCCTTCCCTGACGACCTCCCCGACTTCGACGACCATGACGACACGAACGATGACAAAGACAGTGACTACAACGATGTGAGAACCCCCCTTTTCCTTTCACCTTTTCCTCCCTATAACTCCTAGGCTATAGTGGCGTATTATGACTTAGCGGTTGACGCGCCCTTAATCTAAATCAACTAAACACTAACTAGGACAAAGCCTCTTTTCAGTATGAACACGTCGACTACGACAAAACGATCAGTTGACGCGCTCAGAAACCATATTAAGAAAACGCCAAAGTCGTTGCTAGACGAGTGAGCAAGCTATGTGTTGAGTTAATTTGAGTTGAACATTAAAGTATTATAAGTATATAAAGGTTTTAGTTTAGTTGTTATAAGGGCACGTCAACTGTAAGGTTAAATGCGCCATTCTAGCCTAATATACTGGGGAGGAAATACCCATGATAGCTAGATCCAGCCTTATAGGGCGTGTACTCAACACATGGCTTGCTAAATCGTCTAACAACTACTTTGGCGTTTACCTAGTTTAAGGTATGGTGTACAATTATCTGGATAAATATGAATATATGTACGTAATTAAATAGTTATAGGACCTAGATAAACAACGTAATAAAATGTATGATATTGGGTCTATACTTTATATTATCACTGAATGATGTCTACATATTCTTTGAATACATAAAAATGTTTTACGATTGTACAAACAAAAGACCTTGAAATAGAATAATAAAGTAGCTGCAGACAAAGTTCTTGATAACCTTGAACCAAATATAATAAAATTCTATCACATAATTCAAATGTTGAATAACCAAATATAACTTTTCAAGGATCAGCACCAATATTAAAACCACGCGAAATAACCTTATTTTAGTAATATATCTCAAACCGTATGTAAAATCGAAAGAAGGGCTAAAAGGTCTCACGTGGTTTTGATAGAACTACACCCTGCATGAAAAATTATTCAAATTTTGTTATCAGTAGCGTTTTTAATTACGGTATACATTAATTTAATTTAAACCTTGATTAAAATCATTACTGGCTACAATATTTGTAAAAGTTGTTATGCCAGATATAGTTCTAGCAAAACATATGGGACTTATTATCCACTTTTTTGCTTTTGTGAAGCGTTATGTGAGTTTTATACTAAAATAAGGTTATTTCGTGTAGTTTTAATATTGGCGATAGTCCTTCCTCTTAATACTTTTCCGGAATATAAAGGAATAACATAGCCTCAAACGGGTAATTTTATTATTGTTTTGTTTATTATTCGAGAGTAAGACATAATTTTTGAATATATAATCTAACAAAGATAATTATTAAAGGCCATTTCCTTCAACTTTCCTTCTTTCTTTCAACTTTATTCTTCTCCTTTCCAAGTAATATTCGCTCAATGTAGATCGGTGGTGCTTCAAATGGGAAAATGGAAAATAGTACCCACTATGATCGACAATATAACATCGGAAAAGAACTTCGGCACCTGCAACATTAAGAATTAAGTTAACATTATGGCAATTGTAGCGATTAGTTAATAATGCTATAGTGCAAAGAAGTAAACACAAATCTAAATAATAATGAAACAAAGTTTAAAATATTTACCAGTGAGTTACAAAATCGATGGCTTATAATAACCAAATGTGTATTGAATAAATTTACTTAACATTATTGTTCAACATGGTCATCAGGTCAGATCTACATTTACACCCAACGATAACCGTTCTGTCCATGTTTACGGTATCAATATTGAATTCCGCCCCTGGATTTGATTTCTGCGAATTAAAGTTGATGATGTTTGAGATTTCTTAGGCCTATTTCTTAAAAAAAAAAAAAAGTTTCTCAGCTCTGTTGACTTTGAGCTTAATTACGTCTATACAAATATGCAGTGTGCTTAGAAGTTTCAACTAAACTATATTCAGGTTGCTAAATACAAAATTCCCATTAAATATTTTAATTTAAAACTCAAGTTATGCTTGAATAATTTTCTCCAGCTCTGCACACGACAGCATTAAACGCGACAAGGAAATACAACCCGTGATCACATTTTTTGCACGTGGTAAATAACGTAGCAAATATAGTTTGATGCTTGTCACATATACTTACACTGTAAAAGCAACTCAGTGAATGGAGTCTTGACATTTACACAAGTTCACGATCATGACTGAGAGGTGCATCAAGTACACAGAGTAGGACAGACGACTCAGAATCTGGAAGGTGCGGCTGCTGGACACATAGATCACCGATCTTGCTAAGTGCAGAAAGAGAAAGAGAACAGTTTATTACTGCTTACTCTTATAGAATAAGTTCGTTTTAAACAGCAAAACGTGCACGGTGCAACATAGCTCTAAATCTTTATTTAGTTCACACCTTACAACTATAGCAAGTGGCGCCACACAGGAGACGGTTCCTTGGTCCCATGGCATTGAATCACGCCGAGCTGACGAGACTGTATACGATAACTTATACGACTGCAGGAATCAGGACGAGAGTTTGACCAACATCAAAGAGAAAACTTCGAGGCTACTTCAACACCTCGCAAGAACTCTCCAAAATATATAAGCAATTTTTCACCAGCAGAACTCCCGATGACGTTGGCATACGCTAGCCAACACGCACCCCCGGTCGGAGACGACAGGCGAGTCATTTCGAAACTAAATGCCGTTCCGGAGAAGAATCAATTGTGCTTTTGGAGCAGAAGAAAAGGCGATTGTACGGGCGACGGATCCCGATGATCGAAGAACATCTAGCCTTGATAATGGAAACCACAGCTCAAAGTGCTGCTACCGGAAAGGACTCAAAGGTGGTGAAATGTGAAAAATGTTGGAAAACCCCAGTCAATAGTTAACCCAATAAAGTCTGGGAAAGAAAAAAACGCAAACCGGGAATAAAAAATATGTCTTTAGGGGGTACATCCAAAAATCTTTCGATTCGGGGGATGCAAGATCCCGCAAAGATGCATTTCAAGACAAGAACCTGACCATTTTATTTCCCCCCCCCTGACTATTCCCCTATGCCCAGTCTAAAAACTGATCTTCAAAATCAGTTTTTGTAATTAGATTGTTTTATTTTTTTTAATCGTGTATTTGTCTTTAAAAAAATTTTAAATAAAGGTTTATTATTATTATTACTATTTTATATTATTTATTATATTATTATTTTATTATTATTATTACTATTATTATTTTTATTATTTTATTATTATTATTATTATAATTTTTATTTATTAAAATTTTGGTCTTCAAAGTAAATTTTTTTTTTTTTTTTTGCTGATACCAGCTTGTAGCAATTCAAAAAAACATAAAAGTTGCTGAAAATTTTTACAAAAAAGATTTTTTTAAAAATTTAAAAAGGGGGAACACGTGAAAGGCCTTATCTTTAAAAAACCAAAAGGCAAAACAAAGATTTGTGCATTTTTTACCCCAAGCCGACCTAATGCTAATAATATTTAACCATTCTTTTGGGAGTTTGCTGTTTTTCAAATTGGTTGTATTATAAAAACTGAATTGTGAAAAATAGAACTGTTTACAGTCGGAATTTTGGGGGTGGGAAAGACCTTTTATTTTGGGGAGTTCATAAAAAGTAGTGAGTAGGGCGGCTTAGATCATTTTTTCCAATTTATAAACTAAATTTACTTCCTTTCTCTACTCCGCCCCATCTACCTTCTGAGTCAGTCATATCATTGCCCGCTTGCAGGGGGGAAAGCTCATTTTTAAATTTAAAAAAATTATTTCACTGCAAAAATGAATGGTTTTTTTAAAATTCCCCTTTTAGAAAAAAGGGTTATGTTCAAACTTATGATTTATATAGATATTGTAAGTTTTACCCGTAAAATTTTTGTTTCCTTACAAAAATTATTAAAATTTTTTATGATAATTCGTTAAAAATATTTTTTTTCATAAGCAAATACTCGCGCCAGGGAGGCAGAGTATTGAAAATACCAACTTACAAAAAAAGAGGGAAAGACTTTTCAATACAGTGTACCTTTTACTTTAATAAAATTCCCAAAAATTTAGAAATATAGATAAAAAAAGTAGGGAAAGAATGATTAAAAGGTTTTTGTTATATAAAACAACATTGCATGTAATGGGATGCGTAATTTTTAAATTTCTTTTTAGGGGGTTTTTTATTTTTTTAAAGTTTTCTGTATTTTTTTTTGGTTCGAGGTATTTTGTTGTTTTTCCTTGTCTTATTAATTTATAAGTCGGGAGTCTGGTTATTTTTTTTTTAATTTGTCAATTTTTTTTACCCCCACAGCAAAGCCGCTTGTGTGGTTTGTGGGGACTCGTTTCCAAACAAAACAAATCATGTATTTAAAAATGTACTTCCAAAAAAAAAAAAAAAAAAAAAAAAAAAAAATTTAAATTTTTATTTTAATTATTTTATTTTATTATTATTATTTTATTTTTATTATTATTATTTTTATTATTATTTTTATTAGGAATAAAATATTTTACGGTCATTTCGCGTTTCGTTATTATTAAATTCCCTGACTTTCGATACGACTGTGCGATCATCATCTGAGCCAACAACCCACAACAACAGCAACAACCCCCAAATACCACCCTGCCCATCAAAAAAGCGCAGCAACAGCATCAAAGGGAAATCAAAATGTTTCTAGTTCTTTGGACAATGACAATCAGAGCCAAAGAAAAAGCAAAAGAAATTCAAAAAAAAACAATCTCAAATGTAAAGTTTTTTTTAGGTTTCCTCAATATGATACGCCATGTATGAAAAGTCAGGTAAATTTATAAAAACGAAAACAGCGAAAGACTCGTAAATATTTGTTTCTCTAATATTTCGGGCTGTGAAAAGCATCAAACAAAAAATAAAATAAAATAAAATAAAATTATTATTATTATTAAATTTTATTATTTTTATTTTATATTTTTATTATTATTAATTTTTATTTAAAAAATTTTTTTTATTATTGGAAGAAAATTATAAAATTTACGGGATGTTTCTCGCGTCGTAATGGTGAATAATTTACATTATTCTTGATTTCCCGACGTAGCGTCATCCTGTGGATGACAATTTTTTTTTTGGCTGCCCGTTCTATCGTTTGTTTTCCTCTGTTTTCAAACGTTACTTCTTCTTTGGAAAAATCCAGGAGGCGGTGACGGCCCATTTTTTGTTTTTTTTGTTGGGTTGGGTGGTTGTGGAGGTGGTGGGAGTGGGTGGGTTTGGGCTTTTGGGGTGAAGATGCTTTTTTGTCGGTGGTAGTTCTTGGTTGAACGCATTTTTTTCCGCTGAGAGGTGATTAATTAATTAAAGGAAATCCCCGAAATAAGTTTTTTAACCACCTACATCTCCATTCATTTGTTAGGTTTTTTGAAAAATTTTAATTACTCCCTTATGATTAGGGCCGAAAACAGATTCTTGGCAAATTATTTTTGATTCATCAAAAAAAACTCATGCTTGATCAGCCATATTGTCTTGCAGCTTACATTCGCAACCGACTCCCTTTTACAATGATTTTGTGTTCTTTTACCCTTGTTCACTGTCCAAAAAGTCGGGCCTAAAGCTACAGCCAACTTGAAAGGGATTTATAAACCCCATTCCCGGGCTGATGTACGGGGGGTCCTTTTGGCGATCTCACATGGTAAATTTTATTTATAGGCTTAAATTTGTTTGATGTCTATTTTCCCAAAGGGTAACGTGCTATGCGATCAGTAATTTCCATATGGCGGGGAAGCGGTTTGGGTTTTTCCGGTTTCTCAGTTTATTCTTTTTTACCTAGTTCTGTTGAAATCTCGCCGGATGTTGACCGCCTGTAGCCATTATTATTATTATTATTATTATTTTTTTATTTTTTTTTATTATTATTAATTTTTATTATTATTATTATTATTATTATTTTTAAATTTTAATTATTATTATTATTATTATTATTTTCAAAGTAAAAACCCTTATCTTTAAAAAACATAGTTCAAAAGAAAAGCGCAGTGCAGTTTTGGAAGGTCGAAGTAGAAATTTTAAGGTTATGAAAAAAAAAATTTTCTAAATTTTTTTATTTTATTATTTGATTTTTATTATTTTATTATTATTATTATTATTATTATTATTATTATATTATTATTTTTTATTTTATTATTATTATTATTATTATTTTTATTTTTTTATTATTATTAATATTATTTTTATTTTTATTATTTTAAATTTTATTATTATTATTATTTTATTTTATTATTATTCATTTCTCTTCATTTTTAAATTTAAAATATATTTTTCGCTGCAAAAAAAATGGTTTGTTTAATTCCCCTTATAAAAAATGCACATGTGTCTCAACATATGATTTTATAGATGTTTAATTTTTACCTGTAATGTACTTTTTCCCCTAAAAATTATTAGTTAATTTTTTATTTTATTATTCTTTAAAATTTGAAAATCATAATAAAATACCGCCCAAGGGGGGCAGAGTATTTGAAAATCCTCCCTAAAAAATAATAGGAAACATATTAAAAATCTGTATTTTTTGTTTAAAAAAAATTCCCAAAGTTTACAAAACATAGATACAAAGGTTGGCAAAAAAAATTAAAAAGTTTTTTTGTTTAATGAAACAAAAATTACTGTAAGGGGGATGCGTAGTTTTTTTTTAAGTTTAATTTACATTGTATTATTTGTTTTAAATTTTTCAGCATGTTTTTTTTTCTAGATTTTTGTCATTTTTCCCCTTTTTATCAATTAAAATCTAAAAGTCTAGGGTTTTTTTTTTATTAAAAAAAAATTTTGTCTATGCTTTATCCCCAGCTAAGCCCTTTTTTGCTTTTGGGATTCGTTTCCATTTTGTGTAATATTATTTTTAAAAAAGTCTTCCAATAAAAAAAATTATTATTATTATTTTTAAAAAATTAATGGGCGGGGCTTTCGCCGGTCGAATATGTTTTTATTGCGTTTGAAGTTTCAGCCCCAACTGTTGGCTATCCTCAGAAACAAAATAAAATTAAAACTTACAAAATAAAGACAAACAATCGCGCTTTCCGCGGCTGCGGCAATCCTTGGGGATACCACAGCTGCCATTTTTTTCTTATTTTCCACGGTTTGAAAAAACATATTTATTTTTATGAAAAAGTTATCCTTTGGGAAAAATATGAAAATTAAAAAAGGAACAAATTTTTTAAAAAAAAAAAGTATTTACCTCCATACCCTCTGCTCATGGGAAACCAAACCAGGCCAGGCCAGACTCCTGGGGGCCGCAAACAGGCCCGGTAAGGGGCGAGGTGAGTCTGTTGTACGGTAGCCGGGACCAAAAAGTTTCTTATCAAACAGAGGGAGGTATTCTCAGGGCCCCGCTGACTATCCAGCGCTAGCCACCACAAATACTTACCTCCATACCTCTGCTCAAGGCAAACACAAACCGCCAGGCCCCACTCCATGCGCCGCATCAGGGCCCAGGTAGAGGGACGGGTAGTTGTTTACTGACCGGAGCCAAGAATTTCTTTTTCAACAAAGGGGGGGGTGTCATCAGGGCACCGGTGACTTCCGCGCTAGTCCCACAGCGGGAGAGCCGGGGGGGCTCCTTAGTGGCGTGGAGGGCTAAACCCCGCAAAAAAACCGATCACCCCGGTGGAAGCGGGGATAGTAAATAGTAAATGTGGGACCCAAATTTTACTGAAAAACACAATTCACAATCATTTTAAGACTCAGATCGTTAAAATAATTAATACAAAAAAAAATGGCAACAATGTGAACAATCCAAACGCCAAAGTTAGAAATAAAATTATGGGGAAACAATTTTCATGAGTAGAACAAAAATAATTAAAAACATTAAGTTGTGAAAACAGTCGTTCAGATGATGGAGCCCACAGCGGTTCCAAACTTTCAACCTTCACTCCACACAAGCAAGTGTAAATACGCGACGAGGCACTGCACTCATTGCAGTGAGTTTACTTTTGTCAGCCAATCAGGAACAAGTTTCGTGAAGTGCGCGGGCGCTGCAAAAGTTGGTCCCTGCAGCGTTGCACGCCAACTATAACCTCTAAGCAGTGTTAATTGTGAAATATATCCCACTGCTTTGATTTTTTGAAGTATCTTACTTATTGGATGAGCGTACGAGCGAAGCGAAGATTCCATTCTACTACACTGGAGAAAAAAAATCCGGAAAGTTTTTTTTTTCTTTCTTTTTTTGTATTTTTGTCTGTTTGTCCACACGATTCCGATAAACCGATACTCCGATTGCGATAAAATTTTATGGAGGCCTTTGAAATCTCTGAACTTAGAACTGCCACGTTTTTGAGCGCAATCGGAAAATTTTTTCTCATGAAAATCGTAATTTTTTCGATTTTTTTTTTCGATTTTTAAAACATTTCTTCGATTTAAATAACACCTACATGCTTTATCCGATTTAATGATTTTTGCACAGAACCTTTATTTTATGAATTTAGTTATTCTTGGGTAAAATTTGAGCGCAATTGAAAAAATGTTCTAAAATAAAAATTTTACAGGTTTTTTCTTTTTTTAAACAATTCTTTGACTTATAACACCTACATGCTTTATCCGTTTGTATGATTTATTGGCAGAACCTTAATTTTATGAATTAATATATTAGTGTTAATTTTGAGCGCAATCGAGAAATTATTTCTTATAAAAATCGCAATTTTACGATTTTTTTAACAATTACCATGAATAAAAATAAATAAAAAACTTAAAGTAAATTTTTAAATTTTAAATTTTATTTAAATTTAAAAAAATTCAACTTAGAATGATTGTTCCACAGAATAACAGAATATTCGCATAACACATGGCAGCTCAATGCACTAATTACGCTCATCCAAAGGCCTTCAAATTCCAAATCGAACCTTCTCGCGGTTTGCCCGTGAATAGGGAGTTTCACTCCCTGAAACTAATGGCGAGCTCTGGGTCGTCGTCGGGGAACTCCTTTCCTTTGACTACCTTCCCGACGGCGACGGCAAAGACAACACGGACGGATTTATGACACAGACTGAGACGACCACGACGTGGGGGAACATATGCTTGTGGCTGGTTCTGACCAGCACAGGGCCCGTCCATTGTCCACCCCTTGTCTTCCCCCGTCATCCCCTTTCGTCCCTCTCTTCATCTCGATTAGCCAAGTTGCATAAATATGAGACGTAAGCAATATCCAATAATAAAATCGCTCACCAAAAACGCGGCGGGGCCCTTTAAACGTTTTCCTAGTAATTAACATCAACCAGTTTGAAGTGGATTTAATAGACTAAGGTCGTCAATACACGAAAGTTAATATAGGCTAAGGGGAAATCACATCCACCAGATCCCTGACAAATTTCAACGCATTGCAGCAGCAGCACTGCATTGCGTGAAAACCGCTGCATGGTCGTGTACCTGTATGCGCCTTTAGACGAGTAAAGAGCCATGTGTTTTTTTTTTTTCTTTTCGAGGTTTTAATAGCCTAACAAAAACACTCGCATTTAAGAGACTTACTGGTAAAATACTCGGTTAATTAATACAGCTGTAAAATGATTGAATAGTCCTTTTAAAATGTTATGTGCAAAGATATACTCACAACATGACGTAACCATGTTAATAAATTTTTTAAATAATTTAATTAATAATAATATAAATAATAATAATAATAATTAATTTAATTTAATTTAATTTAATTTAATTGCCGTCGGCTGATACAGCAGCGCTTCGCAACATATTTGGTCCCAAATAAAAAGTTTCGAAGGCCGAATGCAGATAGAAGACTTATGAGCAAGTGCTGTTACCTTGTGGCGACTAGTCAAACTACTAGCGAGCGCCGCTAGTACTTGTCGCAAGGACCAAACTGATCTATGCAGTTCAGATTAGTTCAAATGTTGAGAAAAGAGAGCGAGAGCATAGATCGTTTGATGTGAACCAGCTTTCAGCTTTTAACTAACATTTGAATGAATTTTATATAATACTCAATCCAATTCCGAATTTATATTTTCACACACTAGCAAAAAATAATATTTTGTACACAATTCGGTCAAATGGAATTTATCGCATACGGTATGCCGTACATAATAATACTAGGGAAACGCCCAAAATCGTTGTTAAACGAGTGAGTGAGCCATGCGTTGAGTACCCGGTATCGTTCCCTTTCCTCCTCCTATACCTATAGCCTCCCTAGCCTATCATAGGCTAGAGTGGCGCATTATGGCCTTACAGTTGACGCGCCCTTATAGCAAGTAAAAACCCTATCAGCTATTATGCATACCTTAAACAATCAAATTAAATGCAAATGTTCCCGGGTACTCAACAATTGACTCGCTCCCCTCGTCTAACAACGACTTTGGCGTTAACATAGTCTAGTTGGCTAAGACGCCTTTTACCCGAAATGTGGGAGACCTGGTTTCAATTCCCTGGTCGGGAAAGATTTTGTAATTTCTGGATTGTATTTTATTAATTATTAACATATTTTGAAATGCATATAACGCAGTGTAGTTTATTATCTGTGACAATACCCGTACTATGGAAAACAGTCAGTACGAAATACGTGTAAAGATTGCAAAGGGTTTTTTTAATCTCCCAGCTCTATTAATTGGGAGTACCTTGAGCGTGCAAGATTCGATACTCCCTGGTCACCGCTTGTTATTTTGCAAAGCCTGAAAAAATATCAAACAAAAAGTATTTTTTCAAAAACAAAACCAGTGTCGTTAAAGTAATTCCTACACATTGGCAGCCTATTTTTCAATTTATTAGATTTCTTGTAGGTTTAAATAGAAATGGATCTAGCTGATATTGTTAGCAGTTCTAAGTACACTCGTCACGGATGTCTGTTTAAAATTTCAGCTCAATCTATTTGGCCGTTTTACCGTTAGGAATCGAACAAACATTTTACAGACAGACAACAGCCAAACATTGTCACAACGAGAGCCGAAAAAGTGGCGATTGTACCACTTCGTTTGCTGCGCTCACTTGTTTAATTATTTTCAATGCACAATATTATAATACATAATATAGAAACATTATGATATGTTTAACAAAATATGTTAGGTATTTGATAAATATGTTAATATTCTTTGATAGTTACTGGTACCGCATGTCTGTTCAAAATTTCAGCACAATCTGTTCGGTGGTTCGACCGTTCTTCATCGCACAGACGTCATAGTTACAAGGAGTCCCGTTCAACTTCTGTTTTAAGACTGTTGCTTCGCTCCTCCGTCTAAATAACTAGGAAAACGCCAAAGTCGTTGTTTGACGAGTGAGTGAGCCATGTGATGAGTACCGGGTAACATTCCTTTTCATCCATCAACCTAAGGCTGGATCGAGCAAGGGTCTTTCCTCCCTAGCCTATTATAGGCTAGTGTGGTGCATTATGGCCTTACAGTTGACGTGCCTTTATACCAACTAAACTCAAAACCGTAAAAATAAACTTTTATATCAATCAGCTTAAATGCAAATGTTCCCGAGTACTCAACACATGACTCGCTCACACGTCTAACAACGACATTGGCGTTTTCCTAGTCTAGTTGGCAAATACGACCCTATACACCCGAAATGTGGAAGACATGGACTCAAACCCCCGTTCGGAAAAGATTTGTTATTTCTGGATTGTATTTAAACTAGGAAGCTTCGCAAAAGCTTTTTCAGGCGCGTTGTTGGATAAGCGTATGTTTTTTAAAACGAAAAAAGTGTAAATTGCGATTTTCTTAAGAAATTATTTTTCGATTGCGCTCAAATTTTACACGTTTATATAAATTTCTAAAACTAAGGTTTGTGAAAAAATCATTACAATCGGATAAAGCATGTAGGAATTATAAGTCGAAGAATGTTTTTAAAAATCGAAAAAACTCGTAAATAGCAATTTTAATGAGAAATAACTTTTCGATTGCGCTCAAGAACGTGGCAGTTCTAAGTTCAGAGATTTCGAAAGCCTCCATAAAATATCATCGCAATTGGAGTAAAGGTTTATCCGGAATCGTGTGGACAAACACACAAAAATACAAAAAAAGAAAAAAAACATTCTGGATTTTTTTCTCCAGTGTAGTGAAAGGGAATCTTCTCTTCGCTCGCTAGGCTCATCCAAAAAATATAAAACATGTTTCGAATTTCAATCAATACTAAGGAAACATGGCCAGTACACTAGGAAAACGCTCAAGTCCCGCCGCGTTGTTGGATGAGCGTAATTGGTGCATTGAGCTGCCATGTGTTATGCGGATTTTCTGTTGTTCTGTGAAAAAATTATACTAAATTGAACATTTTTTGGATTAAATTAAATTTAAAAAAAAATAACTTAAATTTTAAATTTGTTTAATTATTCGTAATTAAAAAAAGGAAAAAATCGTAATATCGAAATTTTCATAAGAAATAATTATTCGATTGCGCACAAATTTTTCACGATATATCAATTCATAATATTAAGGTTCTGTGAAAAAATCATTACAATAGGATAAAGCATGTAGTGTTATAAGCCGACGAAATTGTTAAATCGAAAAAAGTCGTAAAATTGCGATTTTCGTAAAAAAATAATTTTGATAACGCTCAAATTTCCCATGAATATATCAATCATGAAATTAAGGTTCTGTGAAAAAATCATTACAATCGGACAAAGCATGGAGGACTGGGTGTTATAAGTCAAAGAAAGTTTTTAAAAAACGAAAAATCGTAAAATTGCGATTTACTGATAAAAAAATTTCCGATTCTGCTCAAAAACGTGGCAGTTCTAAGTTCAGAGATTTCGAAGACCTCCATAAAATTCCATCGCAATCGGAGTATCGGTTTAGCCGAAAATCGTGTGAACAAACAGACAAAAATATAGAAAAAAAAAGAAAAAAACATTCCGGATTTTTTTCTCCAGTGTAGTGAAATGGAATCTTCGCTTTGCTCGCTACCCTCGTTACGCTCATCCAATAATTGAACGAGTGAGCGTAGCGAACGGGGTGATCTCCATTCGACTTAAACGGCCTTATTGTTTTTCTGCGTGCGTGCGTGTGTTGTACGTTGAAAATCAGCCGAATCGCTGAACAGATTGCGCTGAAATTTTAAAAAAGACATCCGGTACGAGTTTATTGAGAACTGCTAACAAAATCAGCAAGATTCATTCGATTTAAACCTACAAGAAATAATAAACTGAAAAATAGACTTCCAATGTTAAGAAATTATTTTAACGACAATGTTTTAGATTTTGAAAATATATTTTTTGTTTGTTATTTACCTGGCTGTGAAATGCCGTGCCAATGCAAGGTCTGTCGAATGTTTTACGTCAAGGTACCCCCAAAGTCCGCTCGTAGATTGAGTAAACCTTGCAATATTTTCACGTATTTCGTACTGGCTATGTTTACCACAGTAGGCCCTATTGCCACAGATGATGGACTACACTGCGTTATATGCATTTCAAAACATGTTTAATTATTTTTGAAATACAATCTAGAAATTACAAAATCTTTCCCGACCAGGGGATTGAACCCACTTCTTTCACATTTCGGCTACAAGAGCGCCTTAGCCAACTGGGACAAAGGGAAACGCCAAAGTCGTTGTTAGAACGAATGAGCGAGTCATGTGGTGAGAACCCGGGAACATTTGCTTTTAAGTTTGCTAATTATATTCGTATAAATAATAGTTTTTAAAGTTTAGTTGGTATACGGGGACGGGCGCGTCAACTGTAAGGTCATAATGCGCCTCTCTAGCTTATGATAGGCTAGTAGGCCTAAGGTAGGGAAAGAAAGTATAGTAACCGGGTACTCAACACATGGCTTACTCACTCGTTTAACAACGCTTTGGCGTTTCCCTAGAAAGTATAAAGATTGCAAAGTTTACTCAATGTCCCTGCTCTATCTGGGGGTACCTCGAGCGTGCAAGATTTTGATACACCTTGGTCACTGCATGCAATTTTTACAGACTGACTAAAAAAAGATAAATAATAAAAAAAATCTTCTAAAAACAAAACAATTTTTGTTAAAATAATTGCTTCACATTTGCAGCCTATTTTTCAATGTCTTATTTCTTGCGGGAATTAAATCGCCGGACAGATTTTTTTCATTTTTTTAGAAGTTCGCAGTTACCTGGTCACGGGTGTTTTGTTGGATGAGCGTTAGCGAGCGTAAACGAGCGAAGCGAAGATTCCATTTCCACTACACTGGAGAAAAAAATCCGGGAAAGTTTTTTTTTTTTTTTTTTTTTCTTTCTTTTTTTTTGTATTTTTTGTGTTCTGTAAACACGATTCCCGGGTAAACCCAAAACTCCAATTTCCCATGAAATTTTATGGAGGGCTATAAAATCTTTGAACGAAGAACTGCACGGAGGAAAAATTGATCGAAAAATTATTTCTCATGAAAATCGCAATTTTACGATTTTTTCGATTTTTAAAAAAAATTCTTTCGACTTATAACATCTACATGCTTTATCCAAATGTAATGATTTTTTGCACAGAACCTTAATATCATGAATAAATATATTCGTGTGACATTTGAGCACAATCGAAAAAATATTTTTAATGAAAATCGCAATTTTACAATTTTTTGAAAATTTTAAAACATTCTTCGACTTATAACACCTACATGCTTTATTTGATTGTAATGATTTTTTTACAGAACCTTAATTTTATGAATTGATATATTCGTGTGAAATTTGAGTGGAATCGAAAAATTATTTCTCATGACAATCGTAATTTTTACGATTTTTTTCAATTTTTAACATTTCTTCGACGAATAAAACCTACATGCTTTATCCGATTGTAATGATTTTTTCACAGAACTTTAATTTTATGAAATATATATTCGTGTGAAATTTGAGCGTAATCGAAAAATTATCTATTAAAAAAATCGCAATTTTACACTTTTTTCGTTTAAAAAAATTACGCTCATCCATCAACGCGGCGGGACTTAAGCGTTTTCCTAGTTTAAAATTAAATCCAATCTGGTAGACCTTTCGGCAGTATGGCATCGACAAAAGACACGAGTTAACGACAGACGTACAGACGAACATTGTCACAAAACGACGACCCGATCGACTTCCGTTAGATTAGACTACATTCGCTGCGCTCACTCGTCTTATCATGGAGTTATAAATAGATCCAACTCCATGGTATATTACCTTATTCAATTTTATGTAAGATAACAAAAAGCAAGTACATTGAGACTTGACGGTTAGTTTAATGTTATTCTGTATTCTTCATTCTGTTACATTAAAGCAGCAGCTTATTCTTTAATGACAGCTGTCATCTATCTATCTATCGAACTATCTATCTATCTATCTATCTATCTATCTCTCTATCTATATCTATCTATTTATCTATCTATCATACTATCTATCTATCTATTTATCGATCTATCTATCTATCTATCTATTCTTTTCTATCTATCTATCTATCTATCATATCTATCTATCTATCTATCTTAGCTATCTATCTATCTATCTTCTATTATCTATCTATCTATCTATATTAATAAAAACGAATGTATGTACGGTCTGTGTGTATGTCCTTATGCATTACTACAACATTTATCCGATCTCCATGAAACTTGGAACATATATATGTATTTATCACGGGGAAGGTTTCTATGCTATCCATTCTGTTGTAACCTCCTACTTGTGGTGATCGTTGCCTGCAAATAGGTCTTTCTAAAGTGGCAAACAACTGATAAATCTACGTTCTTCTGTAGGTTAACTTTTAATGTTCATGTTTTATAATCTGAGTTTTACTTTCTTACCCTGTGTCAGGAATGATTATATCGATGTGAAGCTTGTTGACATAGGCGAACACGATGGATATGACTGTGCCCAGGAAAGTCAAGGCACACAGGACGCGTTTTCCAAAAGGTGGCCATCTGAAAAGAACAAATTGTAGTGTATTGTGTAAATTGTGTCACAAATTTCAGAAGTAGGCTTTTGCAAGACAAGTGCAACAGCGTCCTGCAACTGTACCAAAAGTTTGTTTGTGTTAATGGCTTCATTTCACCCCCCATGGGATAAACACACAAGGGTTAAATTTTTAACAGTAGGCCCTACCCTTTATTTTAAATTTATTGTGTAAGTTTTTTTTATTGTTGTTATTCATTTCGTTTTTAACTTACCTCCACAATGGATAGAGAATCAATGGGGAGATCAGGAACAACTGCATGTCCGCCGACAGATACCAGGTGTGGCCAATGCACTAGAAAATAAAAATATGTTGTAATCATCTAATACTTTATTGGGTTCTGAACGCGTGATTTAATTGTGTCTGAAGAACAATCTATTGATAACGTACATGAATCAATCAGTGATTCGTTTACGAGTGCTGCCATTTTGATTTTACAGATAATGCGCAATCTAGAGTAAATCGTAAGATAAGCGGTTTGAGTGAATTTCTTGAATAATCCCCGTTTTGGATTTCTCATTTTTTCACGTTTTGGATTTATGTCTTGCAATGGATCTTTAAGGCTTCTTTTTTGCAATTAAGTGCGGATATCAACATAAAAGTACTTTATAAACATTCATACAAAATTTGGTAGTTAAATTACCAACCGTTCAACATAAATCATCAACACTTGAGTTGTGCATTTAAGATGGGCCAAACTCAGAGCCCCCTCTTTAGATTGTGTACAACATACAAACGTGGTCTTAGCATTAATTACCATTTCCCCCGGATGTAAGACATTGTTCACGTACAGCATGCTGTGAAACCAGTTCTCACAAACCGTCCTTAAGTATCGAACATTATAAGAAGAGAACGGCCCATCGGAGACCCCCTCAGCTGTAAATAGTGTCGTCGCCATCAGTTGCTGCACTGCGTAGATCGGCGTCAGTCTACGAGGGCAGAGAAAACAGTCAACCAAAAATGTCTAGATGAATATTGTCTAAGATACACAATATGCACGCAGTACTCGTTTTTATAATTTAGAGGAATTGATAGTATTTTACTTTTAAAATAGAATATTACGCAAAAGTAAGTTTTATCATCTTCTGAAAATCTCAAAATGACTTTTTTCAAAATTGAAACTTCAAACAGTGATTTAACATGAATTTTGTGTCCTTAAATTGTTAAAATCAAATAGATTTTTGCAATACAGAATCAATCAACTCCTCAACACTAATGACTAACCCATGGAGTACCCCAAAGCTCCATTATTGGACCTCTCATATTTATACTTGACATTAATGACTTACCTGATCACCTTACCGTAGGTACTCTAACACAGTATTTCGATAACTAGTCATCTGATCACAGTCCCCCAAAATAGTAATAATGAAGCTCTTCCCCCAATTCTAAATAGCCAGGCAACAAACATGTCTTCATAGTGCTCCTCGAACCACTTGGCCCTTGTAATCTCGAAAACCCAATACCTCTACTTTCACACTCCAAAACAAATAACTCTCTCAAGCCCCCTAAAGTCCGATTTACGGAAGTCATATCCAGCGTAAATTTCCTGGGACTGATAATGACGGAAACACTGGACTTGTCGAAACATACCGACAAAGTATCCTCCAAAATAAAAAGTGGGTGCTTCATGATCCGCAAACTGAAAACAATCACATTTTCACGCATTCTTAAAATGTTTTATTAGACGAGTGAGCGAAGCGAATGAGGATTCTGTTACGCTCTACTCGATCGGGCCTTGGCCGTGAGCATTGTCCAATGTATGTATGTATGTTAAATGTATGTATGTTAAATGTATGTCTGTCTGTCCGGGCTCATACGGCCGAACGGCCAAATAGATTGAGCTGAAATTTTAAACACACATCCGTGACCAGGTAACTGAGAACTGCTAACAAAATGAGCAATATCTGTTGCGATTTAAGCTCGCAAGAAATAAAAATGTGAAAAATGTGAACTTAGATTGCAAATGTTTACAATACCCATTAGTAAAATAGAACACAGCCTGTGAAAGTTTGCGATTAGATGAACCAAGTAAATGTTTTATTATTGTTTTGTTTTTATTGCTTCTGTCAGTCTGTAAATCATAGATACTACTGCTGTTAATGATGCTGGGGCATTGCTGGCTATCAAGGATACTATTATACACTTCGTTTGGGCTGGTGATGATCTACAATAAACAGTGCGACGTATTTTATCTCGCAAACATCAGCTGGTAAGTAGGGTAGTATATTACTTTCCGAAACTAGAATGCGAGCTCTGGCAGTCGTTGTCGGGGACCACCCATATTCTCTGACGACCTTCCCAACGACAACAACCAGGACAAAACGAACGATGACAAAGACGATGACGACCACGACGCGCCTTTACCCGTGGCTATTTCTGACCAGCACCAGCATGGGATTTTCCCTCCCTATATCCTCTAGGTAAGAGTGGTGATTTTTGACCTAGCGGTTGTCGCACCCTTAATCCAAACTAAAACTAAATTGGGACGTATAAGATCAGCCTTTTCATAATAGGACGACGACAAACGGTTGACGCACCCTGAAACCAAAAAACTATAAACCACTTTCTCTGTTCGCCTAGGCCTAAAATATTTATTTTTTTTGGGTTTATTTGGATTAAGGACGCGTCAACCGTTAGATCATAATGCACGACTCTAGCCTAGGGGATGGGGAGGAGTGGCCCATGCTGGTCAGAACCAGCCATGGGTAAGGGGAGGAAGGGGGATTTCTAACGTCGTGGTCGTCATTGTCTTTGTCATCGTTCGTTGTGTCATTGTCACCGTCGTCGGGGAGGTCGTCAAGAGAAGGAGGAGGTTTCCCCGACGACGATTGCCAGAGCTCGCCTACTGGTTTTGGGGAGTATAGTATTACTTCCCTCTTATTAGCTGATGTTTGCGAGGTGGACCTTTTCTCTTGAATCGCCAGAGCAGCAGAACAATGCTCTGGGCCAATTCTACCCCGAACCCAGACGGAATCGTCTTTAATTTTTCATACATTGACGCTGAGGAAGTACCTGTTCTAAGGGTCATACATCGGCCGTTCCATTTAGCCTGGGGTGAAGCCTATCTGTTCAACAAGGGTCTGTGACCACAAATGTTTTAGTAGCAGGGGTACGTGAAAAAACGTAGCATATTACCTTTAAAGCAAACCACTTTGCACAGTTGTTGTATAGGACCCTAGGAGTGATTTGGCCCGCAGCACCTAAAATTTGGTCCCTTAGGGTTAAGAATTTGGCCATTTTTTCAAAATGGCGTCTAAAATATTGAAATTTTCAAAATTGGAACACGAGTGCAGTATAGAGGTCGTTTTCGCATTATTCGGGTGTGGAAAAATCGACGGTAGCCATGCCACGGTCGTGGTTTTCGTCGGTTAGGCCCTGGTGCCGCCATTTTTAAATTTCAAGGCCAAACGAAGAAACGGTTTGCATCCTGGAGATATGGTTGAGTTGGGTGTCGTTTTCGGGTATTTACGCATGTCTAAATACTGTAGTGGCCTTATGAACGTCCTACATGAAACCCTTATCATAACGAACCGCAATTTTGTAAAATGGCGCACGCCCTCAGGCCCCTGTTTGTCTATGAAGAGTAGGGTGGAGCGAAAAAATCGATTTTTCGAGTATCGAATTCTAATAGGGCTCAAAAGTTGTGTATTTGCATGCTTATCAACGGAAACATTTTGGAAAAATATTATACGTTGGACTTTCAGTTTGCGCAAAGGGCTTAAATTAAGTTTTTTCAAAAATGACAACACCAAATTTTCCAAATCTTTGCCCATTTTTTTTTTAATGAAATGATCCAGAACTTACCACGAGGAGGTGGATGCAATTCGTGTTCCACCCACACCCTACCCATGTACCCAAGCATCCAACCAATAAGGGTGTGTTAAATATCAGACCTTTGTTGATTTAGTCAAGGTCATTGTCTTAAATTCAGAATTTCCATTAAATTTTGGCATTTTGGATATAGATAGCAGGGTAGCTATAATGTAGCCATTTCTGTTTTCTTGTCCGCACACTTTTCTGCAGACACTGTGACAAGTTAGCTATGGCCAAATTTGCAAATTTGCAATTTGATAAATTAATAAAATCAAATTCGCGCAGAGTTTTATCTTACAGAGTAACGAAATAGCTTTGTTGTCAAGCTTGCAAGCTGTCGCCCCGACAGCTTGCATTTGTCCAATCTATCAGTTAAATGTAGTCTGCGGCTTCAAAATTTATTGAAGGGGTCGTAAAAGTTCTAACAGACTTCTTCTTCGGATTTTGAGTTCTTGCCTTTAGTACCCAACTATCATATGTGTTGTCTCTAATCCACTATCTTAGCCAACATGTTCTCTGGGTTACGGAAAAACACGTTCATCTCAATCACAGGATCGGTGATTATTTTGATGCCGTCTGGCAAATGTCTCGTTGCTTATTGTTATGATAATATGCACACACTAAGGCTATATTATTAAATTTTTCAATTCGTTATAAAGTCACTTATTATTTGGGTAAACTAATTGTGAGGGAGTATCTTCCAATTGCATCCTACTTCTTACAGCAATTGCACCTTTTCCAAACACCTCAATAAAAAAGTTTATTTGTTAGGAGTGAGTACATAGGTATTTATCCCAGACAATATAAACTTAGAAGTCACCATAAAAGTGTTTATTATAATGTAATATGCTATGTGTCTGGAAATAAATCTTACTTACTTACTTTAAAACAACCTTAAAGATATGTTAAGGACCATATTTCACAGATTGATATCTCTTTATTTCGAACCAGACAGGAGCATATGTCTTCACGATGCCGTTTACAAGCATCTTGAGTTCGTTTCGTAGGACTTGTTCGGGAATTGAAACAACCGTAAGACCCGGTTTACACAATGTCAGCCATCGGGAGTGACTAAGAGATGATCTTAGTAAAGACCAACAGTACCTACCTTCTGGATATTGTCAGAGCATGTGCTCCAGATCTGGATGTTAGAGATCCTGGAGCCCTTATAGTCACTCCCGATGGCTGACATGTGTAAACCGTGATCTACGGTTGTTTATTTCCCAAAACAAATCCCACATAAACGAACTCAAGATGTTTGTAAACTGCATTGTGAAGACATATGCTCCTGTCTGGTTCGAAATTAAGACATATCATTCTGTGAAATACGGTCCTAGAAATATCTTTAAGTTTTAAGTTGTTTAAGCAACGAGACATTTGCCAGACTACATACAAACTTAAAAGAATCACCAATCCTGTGATTGAGAGAAACGCGCTTTTCCGTCACCCAGAGAACATGTTGGCTAAGATAGTGGATGAGAGACAACACAAACGATAGTTGGGATACTAAAGGCAAGAACTCAAAACTCGAAGAGGAAGTCTGTTAGAACTTTTGCGACTCCCTCAATAAATTATGATGCCACGGACTACATTGAGCTGATAGATTGGACAAAATTTAGGCTTAACTGTCGCCCCGGTAAGATTGACAACAGAGACTATTTCGTCAATTCTGCAAGATAAAACTCTGCACGAGTTTGATTTTTTAAATTTTCCATGCCATAGCCAAGCTGTCGAAAAATGCGGCAACCCCGTCACAGAGTCTGCAGAAAAGTGTGCGGAGAAAACAGAGATGGCTACATTAGAGCAACTCTTTTCTAAATATCCAAATCGACAAAATTTTATGGAAAATCTGAATTTAAGACAATGTCCTTGACTAAATCAACAAAGGTATGATATTTAACACGCCCTAATTGGTTGGATGGTTGGGTAGGCCTACTGGGTAGAACACGAATTGCAGCCACCTCCTCGTGTAAAGTTCTGGATCATTTCATTAAAAATTGTAAATTGGGCGAAGATTTGAAAAATTTGGTGTTTTTGTAATTTTATTCAAACTTAAGGGTCTTTGCGCGAACTTTAAGTCCAACGTATGATTTTTTCATTATTTTTCCGTTGATAAGTATGCAAATACGCAACTTTTAAGCCCTATTAGATTTCTATACTCGAAACATTGATTTGTTAACTTTGTCATTTTTCATTTTCATTTCGCCTTGTTGAGCGAAACTGAAGATCCAACGTATGATTTTTCAATATTTTTCCGTTAATTAGCATGCAAATACACAACTTTTGAGTCCTATTAGAATTCGATACTCGAAAAATCGATGTTTTTGCTCCACCCTATACTGTTCATAGACAAGCAGGGGCCTAAGGGGCGTGCGCCATTTTCTGAAATGGTGGTTCATTATGATAAGGGTTTCATGTAGGACGTTTATAAGGCCACTACAGTATTTAGACATGCGTAAATACCCGAAAACGACACCCAACTCAACCACATCTCCAGGATGCAAACCGTTTCTTCGTTTGGCCTTGAAATTTAAAAAATGGCGGCACCAGGGCCTAACCGACGAAAAACCCATGACCGTGGCATGGCTACCGTTCGTTTTTCTCACACCCGAATCATGCGAAATCGACCTTTATACTGCACTCGTGTTAAAATTTTGAAAATTTCAATATTTTAGACGCCATTTTGAAAAAAATGGCCCAAATTCTTAACCCTAAGGGGCCAAAAGTTAAGTGCAGCGGGCCAAATCACTCCTAGGGTCCTAAACAACAACTGTGCAAAGTGGTTTCCTTTAAAGGTAATATGCTACGTTTTCCTGGATTTTGTTGTGTACCCCTGCCACTATTTGTATAAAGATTATACTAGGGAAACGCCAAAGTCGTTGTTAGACGAGTGAGTGAGCCATGTGTTTAGTCACCACATTACAACACACATTACACACACATTACTTTTCTTCCCCCTACCTTGAAATCCTCCTTCCTCCCCTTACCCATGCCTGGTTCTGACCAGCATGGGCCCCTCCTCCCCATCCCCTAGGCTAGAGTCGTGCATTATGACCTAACGGTTGACGCGTCCTTAATCCAAATAAACCCAAAAAAATAAAATATTTGGGTCTAGGTGAACAGAGAAAGTGGTTTATAGTTTTTTGGTTTCAGGGTGCGTCAACCGTTTGTCGTCGTCCTATTATGAAAAAAGGCTGGTCCCATACGTCCCAATTTAGTTTTAGTTTGGATTAAGGGTGCGACAACCGCTAGGTCAACGCCAAAGTCGTTGTTAGACGAGTGAGTGAGCCATGTGTTGTGTACCCGCTAACATTACTTTTCTTCCCCCTACCTTTGACCTCCCTAGCCTATCATTGGTTAAAGTGGCGCATTATGGCCGGACAGTTGACGTGCCCTTAAACTTAAAAACTTATAATTACCTAACTTAAATCCAATCAATGTTCACGGGTACTCAACACGTGGCTCTCTCACTCGTCTAACAACGACTTTGGCGTTTTTCTAGTTTAGCACATTTACTCCCACTTAATGTTCGGAATTCTTTTCTGGGGTGTCACCTCAGGCATCCAGAATATTCTTGCTCCAAAATAGGGCAGTACATCTTATTGCCGGAATTTAAAGGCGATTAACATGTACAGAATATTTCTCCAAATTAGGTATCCTCCCCTCTTACAAATGTACTGATACATGTAAAGCTTCCATCTTTGTCCATGATAATGCAGAAATCTTCCCAAGTTTCACTACCATCCATTCTCACCACACTTGAACCCATTCTTCTATTAACATCACATCCCACAACACAAGTAAGTTTTCTAAATGATCAATGTATATAGCTTCTATAATCTACATCAATCTCCCCCTCCATGTCAAAAATGCTATATATGATACCAGTTTTAGAACAAAACCTAAAGCATTTCTACACGACAACACTTTCTACAATCTGGATAAATACTTTAATAAAACCCACTCAGATAATCCCAAACACAAAATCATCCCCCTGGATAACTAATGTAACATCACCATTAATCCCTGCAAACTCACGTCATCATCAATGACATAAATGTTGTTTTACTTGAATGTAACTGGCCTGTCCTGGATGACTCGGGTTAAGGAGAAAGAAACCCCAAAACTTAAGATACTATAATCAAGCAATGTTTTATTTGTCCAAGAATATATATGCCCATAGAGAGACCAGTGGCTATATCCATTAAAACAAACACTACTTAGATGTGTTATCGTTCTCTCGTCAAGATCATCTTTGACAGGCACTGGAGTGTTGTCATGGGCAACACTTCGGACAACAACAGACGACTCGAAGATGCCAACATGGCTGGTACTAACCGTTGTACTCTACTAATTTAATCTTTACTCCAATCGTATTCACGTTAGCTGTATGTAAGTTATCGTGTTGATTTACTTGTTTAATATATTTCTATTTTTAACTATCATGTGTTGTAACTCGTACGTTATTTATCCTGACCACCGACAACTGCATCAACACCGAGGCCAAACCGTGGCTATTGCTCGAATCCTTGCCAACCAAACTCATCACCGGAGTAAGGAAAGGTAGAGATTACATATCAGAAGTGGGATTGGACGGATGATTGATTTATTCGGACATTATCGTATCGTATGAAGTGTTTTTGAAAGAAATTCGTTTTCCTAAATGAAAAATAAGAGTTTTGTGGACTTGTAAAACCAAATTTTTGCAATCTGCTGGAACCGGCATGTTCTTATGTTTGTTTTGTTTGTCACACATGATTTTTGAACTTCGACTTTTATCGATCTGCTCTGATCGATTTACCGAGCGCTAAAGCAACCGTCACATTGTTATAAATCTTGTGTTTTTGTTTTTAACGATTTGACATTTGACATTTCTCGTCGATTTTAAGTGCTATCAACATTTGTTGCGACTTTATTGTACGTATATATCGCTTTTGTGCCTACTTAGGCCTACTATCGAAGTTGTGATTGAACATTGTGTAGTTTTTGGACAAAGTATTGTATGTAAACCTGTCGCACTAAATCGAAATGCCTACCGGTACCACTAAACGTCGCGGGAACAGTGGAGAAGGCAGAAATGTAAACGTTGACAGTCGACAACCAGATCCGCCTTGTCCTGCAACATCGAGTGCCAACAGTGACAGTGACAGACCTTCGGATCTTCACGTTATGATGGACATCCTTATGGAGGAAAATCGTCGTCGTGATGCTACATTCGCGAGCATGGTGGCAAGTATGAATCTAGGAGCGCACAATGTTTGTAGAATGCCAGATCTTTCTACCGCTATAACGATGTTTGATGGAGAATCCCAGTCACCAGCAGGGGAGTGGTTGCGATCGCTAGAGGCTACAAGTGCCTTGTATCACTGGCCAGACAGTGTTAAGTTGGAAACTGCTCGATCACACTTGACAGGGGCTGCCCGAGAATGGTTTCTAAACAGATATGAATCGATTACGAACTGGGAATTGTTCAGAGAATCTTTCAGAGCTGCATTTATCGGCAAAGTGAGCCTTCCTGAACGCTGGCAGAGAATGACAAGCCGAGAACAACAACCTGGGGAAAGTGTTTATGTTTACTTCCACCAAAAGGTTCGTCTATGCAAGGAATTAAATCTCGATTTTAGTGATATGAAGAAACAGATGATTATCGGTATGCTGTCACGATCATTAAGCAACGCTCTTCAAATTCGCCATCATGATACTGAAGAAGAGATTTTAAGAGACATCGCTGACTTTGAAGAAGTTGATAAGGAAAGGGCTGCTCGAGCTGCATCCAAGAAGAAGGATATGATTACCGGAAGTCATTTGGTACAAACTTCCAAGACACATCGTCATATCGTCACGTCGTTTCCACGACATAATCGACCTGCAAATGCGACCGGCATGAAGCAGAATTTTCCAGCATTTGTACCAACAAGTGTTAGAAACGAAGATCACCGACAAGCTATTGATAAAACTATTACCGACACTCAATGTTACAATTGTTACCGGCAGGGACACTTATCTCGAGACTGTCCAGATCCACAACGTCCACGCTACTGTGTACTGTGCAAGAACGAAGGCCACACACAAAGGTATTGTCCTACAAGCAACCCATCGAGCAACAATACAATATCTTTAGTAAAGAACTGCCAGGGTGTAAGTCCGTTAAAATACCTACGAACTGCACTTGTGAATGATGTGGTGGCGCGTGCAATGATCGATCCAGGTAGTTCGAGTTGCATCATGCAAGCTAGCGCAGCTGTGAAGTGTGGCTTGACACCGTCCAAGTCTAACTGTGTTTTAACGGATTTGCAACATTAACACTAATGCAATCGGTCAGACGTTGGCTAAAATTTGAAATTGACAGCGTAGTTGCTAGAGAAGTTTGTGTTCTAATCGCCCGGACCAAGCTCAATCGGTGGAAATACTTATAGGACGAACGTGGACTGAACTTCCGCAAGTCAACTTCGCAAAATGTAATGATCACTTTGTAATTACAAACAGCGCATCCGGCCTGATTAGTAAGCTTACAAATTACCAACCCAAAGTTGAAGAGAGGTTCATCGAAGTAACGGTCAACGAAAACGTGAATTTAACTAAGAATCCAGTAAATTTTGTACAAGTTCAAGCCAGTTCTGTTAACGATGAACTGTTCATGGTTGCTGAAAACAATGGGGAAAAGGATCAACTTTTCAAGTTCACCAATGGAATGACAGTCTTCCCTGTAATAAATGATTCACCAAAGATCAGCATCTTAAGAGTGGAGATCGCATCGCACGAGGAGTCACGGTTGAACTATCGCAACTAAAACATGATATAAAACCGCAAGCAATAACCATTGATGACGTAAAAACTGATGAAAACGTCACCATAAATCAGAAACGTCAACTTCTCGATCTCATCAATGAAGACCGTCATTGTTTACCCCTAACAATATCAGAACTTGGGTGCACTGATCTCATTGAGATGAAGATACAAGAAAAAGATGCAAGCAAACCTGTAAAGTCGGCCGTACAAAACAAACACAGCTGAGCAAAAGAAAATCGGAGAAATTGTTAAGGAATTAAAGGATACGGCATCGTCGCAGAAACAGATCTCCTTACGCCAGTCCTGTTCTTCTAGTAAAGAAGAAAACCGGCGAAGAACGAATGGTCGTCGAGTATCGTAAACTTAATCAACAAACGGTACGCGATCATTTTCCACTTCCAAATATCGATGATCATGTGCAAGTCCTGCTTCAACGAGGAAACACCAATCTCTGCAACAATACAAATTTGTGTATCAACGAATCGACGTACAAAACCTCATGTGAGCTGCTTCCCAGATACACACCACGGACGCAGAGAGACATTGTTGTTATGAGAAGTCCACCTACACATACCGGTAAACCCACGAAGGTGCAGGCGAAATTCCGCGGACCACTTGTCGTCTCAGACGTGCTACCAGGTGACACTTATCGCGTCAGTCAGCTGAAGGAGAGTGGAACAAGATTCTACGCCACAACTGCCCACGTCTCACAGCTAAAGCAATGGAAGGGTCACTCCGAAACCTCTGACGATGATTCGGACAATGAAATCGAGGACGATTAATTTACAGGATGGCCGAGTGTTATCGTTTCTCTCGTCAAGATCATCTTTGACAAGCACTGGAGTGTTTTTCATGGGCAACACTTCGGACAACAACAGACGACTCGAAGATGCCAACATGGCTGGTACTAACCGTTGTACTCTACTAATTTAATCTTTACTCCAATCGTATTCACGTTAGCTGTATGTAAGTTATCGTGTTGATTTACTTGTTTAATATATTTCTATTTTGAACTATCATGTGTTGTAACTCGTACGTTATTTTATCCTGACCACCGACAACTGCATCAACACCGAGGCCAAACCGTGGCTATTGCTCGAATCCTTGCCCAACCAAACTCATCACCGGAGTAAGGAAAGGTAAGAGATTACACATGGCACAACAGCACTTACTCTAATTCATAGAGAGTCCAGTGCCTGTATAACCACTACAACAAATACAACTACTAAGATGACGCGAGAGCGCATTAAACTAATCATACAGTACCTGATGACACAAATGTGATCCATGGTTATATACTTAGATAAAGATTTGATTATGTGTTACAACTATTACTGTATTTATTAATACAATATGATGAAATCTAGCCATAGTTATTCACACTTTCTCACTAAGAGGCATATCTTACCTACAATGTATGATCAATGTGAATAAAGAAACTAAACTAATGTAATGGAAAATAAAGCCATATCCATGTGTCAATTTTAAAGCTTTTAAAGCTTCCCCTTCCAGCTACATAACTTAAGCCTACCTTATATATCTGTGCAAGTAGTAACGGGGCAGGTTGAAGATAAGCCCGTTCTCTCTGTCTTTGAGGAAGTTGAAACAAACCAACAGTCCACTCGCAAGGAAGAACGATTCAACTGCCAAGGAACCGTTCGTTATGAAAGTGCCAAACCAACCGGCTTCTTGCAGCAACTAGAGAATAAAATTAAAAAATTAAAAAAATCATTCAAAGCAAACGGTCCAACTGTGATAAGAAAATATGTGCAAAACATTTTATCAATAGCCATCCCTATTTTCAACCTTGAAGTCTGGTATAGGTGGGAAGATCCTACTATATTCTTGTCTCCCCCGGGTTTATCGCAACCTAGCCATGCCTGACGCTTTCCCCACATCATCTTTTTTCTTCATCTGTATTTTCATTTTCATTTTCTTCACACTCTAAAAATTTATAATAATAAATAATAAATAAAGCAATATAGATAGCCTATACGATCCAGAACTATGTTATAGTCTTCAACTTATTCGGTATTGTCCGGTCGAGAGAAGTCAGTCCTTGTGTTTTTGTGAGGGGACCTCTTTTAATGATTGAAATGCATTACTGGGATGTTAAGGGTAAAATCTAGCCTCGGGTCCATTTCTCTAATTCTGATATTTGGCCGCCATTTCGAAAAATGTACGCTACTATGTGTTGGTCATGTGTTTGTTTGAGTATAAATCCAAAAGGGGCAACGGATACGTCACAAAATCGTTTTATGTTTTTTTTTTGTAAATAAGTACCAAAAGATTGCCTATTTTATACACTGCAGGTAATTCCAAACTTTTATATTTATAGAAAACTATTTTTAATTTTGTAAAGAAGTCTTCCTTGAAATGAAAAAATCATTAGTCACGAAATTGGTTAGTGCATTTACCCAAAATTAGGAGTTTTTCAAAGTTGGTAGCAATCGTCGTCGAGAGGACTATTCATTCCCGACTAAAAGTGTTTGTTGCCGATGAGCGAATTATACCGTCCTCACATTCGGTTTCACCGAAGGCACTTCAACCGAATATTAACCACTCCGCCTCACAAACAAGATTACTCATGGTAGTCCGTGGAACAAGCGTAAAAACATTTCAAATCCGGAAACCAGCACCAAAATTTAGGAGCAGGTAAAAAGACATATTTTAGAATGTTATTTTCACGGGGACACGCATGGTAGCAAATAAGTCACCTGTCATGGCGTCCACAAGATGGCCGCCAAAATAATTCTTAAAATTGCTGTAACTCAAGAAGTAATCATCAGATTTGGATAAACTAGGTTTTGTTTTATTCGGTTTTTATTGCTCTACAAAATGTCACCAGAAATTTTAGCGTAAATACAATAGTTTTGAATATATTTATATATTATTACAATGTATTGCAATTATAGCACTTCTTGGTATATGTATAATTATTTATACGTAGAATTCGCTATATTGTCATAAAATTTTCAGACTATACTAAGATAACGCTAATAAATCCAAAATTTAAAGTCCCGAAACGAAATTCCTGTAACTTTTTGATTAATTAATTAATGAAATTAAGCATTAATTAAATCCCAAATAATAGTTTCTTATTCACTTACCAAGTCACGTAGTGTATCACAAAAGAACAATATGACCACAACAAAACAAAAAAATATTAATTCCAAAAATTTATTCCAATCACTTTCCTATTAATTCAATTAATTAAAAATAATGACAATAATCTCAATTAATTGTGTAAAATTAAAACAATGTGGTCGACATTGGAATCATTTTAAAGCTAGTTTTAAGGCGAATAAATGTAATGCAAAAAGTAATTAATGAAATTAATTAATCACCGAATTAATTACATTTTTAGTTAAATTATCCCACTTTTGACATATGTATTGTTATTATACCTAAAACTCGATCGATCGTCATAAAAATATACTACTTTACTGACATAATGCCAATGAATCAGAATTGTCATGTCCCGAAACAAAATTCCTAGAACTTACTGATTAATTAAGAAATTAAGTGAAGAAATACTTATATCTCAATATTGTTTTTGTCACTCAATTAACACATACAAATGCCAACAGAAGTTTTAAATATAAACAATGCGAGTAAAATTTTTAAAAATTTATAGTCCCAAAATGAAGTTCATGCTACTATCCCGTTATTGAATATAATGAATGAATTAAATTAGTTGATATAATCACCATGTGTTGTGTAAAATTAACACAGCCACATTTGGGAACCATTTGCATGCTTATTTTACAGGAAATAATTTTGTGGGAAATTCAATAAACATAAAAGTAGCATGAACTTAATTTTGGGGACTATTAATTTTTAAAATTATACTTGCATTGTTTATATTTGATACTTCTGTTGGCATTTTGTATGTGTTAATTGAGTGACAATAACAATTATTGAGATATACGTAATTCTTCATTTAATTTCTTAATTTATCGGTAAGTTATAGGAATTTTGTTTTGAGACATGACAATTCGGATTTATCGGCATTATGTCAGTAAAGTAGTATATTTTTATGACGATCGATAAAGTTTAGGTAAACATAACAATACATATGTCAAAAGTGGGATAATTTAACTAAAATGTAATTAATTCGGTGATTAATTAATTTCATTAATGATTTTTTCATTACTTTTTATTCGACCTTAAAACTAGCTTTAAAATGATTTCAATGTCGACCACATCGTGTTAATTTTACAAAATTAATTGAGATTATTGTCATTATTTTTTATTAATTGCATTAATTGATTAATAGGAAAGTGATTGGAATTAATTTTTGGAAAAATTTTTTTATTGGCGTTATTTTAGTATAGTCTGAAAATTTTATGACAATCTAGCGAATTCTACCTATAAATAATTATACATATACCAAAAAGTGCTATAATTGCAATACATTGTAATAATATATAAATATAATTAAAACTATTGTATTTACGGTAAAATTTCTGCCAAAATTTTTGTAGAGCATTAAAACCGAATAAAACAAAACCTAGTTTATCCAAATCTGATGATTACTTCTTGAGTTACAGCAATTTTAAGAATTATTATGACAGGTGACTTATTTGCTACCATGCGTGTCCCCCGTGAAAATAACATTCTAAAATATGTCTTTTACCTGCTCCTAAATTTTGGTGCTGGTTTCCGGATTTGAAATGTTCCTATAGTTTTAGCAGCTTGTTCCACGGACTATGAGTCAAACAACACTTCTCACATCGCTGAGGTATCTTAGATGTGGCAAATGCGTTTGACAAGGTCTAGCATCCAGGTCTAAACTTTCCAAGCAGGAGAACCACAAGGGTCTGTACTCAGTCGTATTTAATTCAACGTTAGTAAGGTTGATCTTCCGTCTCTAACACTGATTCATTTTACATCTATTCGCTGACAATAAAGCCCTGGCTACCACATCTGAGTTCCCAAGCTTTGTAATCGCTAACCACAACGTGGGTTGCGTCGGGGCCTGCAGGGTTGGCTTAGTCGCTTTGATTTAAAGTCCCCACTGAAAATCAGTTATATAACTGAGTGGGTAGACTCTAAATAAAATTTATTTATTTATTTATTTAACACGGTGGCCCCTTCTATAGTAAATGGAGGCTGGGCCTCAAACAAATACAAAAAGTAGCTGTCGTCTTCTCAAGGAGGAACGCGGCTAAACTATCCTGTTTTATTCTTGGGGGACGCAGCATCCCCTGATCGAAGACAGCCATGTACCTTGGAGCAACTCTGGACTGTGGACTCACCTGGAGGCAGCATGTTCGCAACACTCAACAACGCGCTGCTCGAAAGATAGACAGACTTACGATACACCGACAAATTATCCAGCCTTCCATCACATATGCTTGCCCTATCTGGGCTGGCGCTGCTCAGTCCTGCATGAAAACCACTTCAAAACACAGTGTTAAGAACGATAACAACACATTCTCACAGATTAACACCAATTCACTGACTTCACGAAGATATCGGATTCCACATGCTCCAAGAACATATAACTTCCTTCTCTCGTAAATTCCATCGAACCCTTGGAACACATATCATCCTAGGATTCGTTCCCAGTGTCGATTTTAGCCGACCAACCGCGACCGTCATCCAAAACCAATCGCCAGTGTTGGAAACCAGGGCATCATTCCCTCCAAATGCGAAAAAACGAATAATCAACTGCACCCACGATGACTAAAAATCTCCCCTACAACCCTGCCAAGAAAAGGCGGGTCTAAGGGTCCGGTCAATCCAACGTAGGCTTAGGTCGAATGGTTCGCTCTCGGAATGACCGGCTCTCCACAGTCCGGACTCTCTTGGAAGGTAAACGTGCCAACATTGCCCTCCATACCTTCCATTCTTCTCTCGTTTCTCGCTAATCCTATGTTACAATAACAAGGAAAACGTCAAAGTCGTTGTTAGTCGTCGTTGTTCGTGAACCATGTGTTGAGTACCCGGTAACATAACTTTTCTTCCCCCTACCTAAGGCCTCCCTAGCCCTATGGAGGCCATGGAGGCAAGAGTGGCGCATTATGGCCTTACAGTTGACGCGCCCTTATACCAACTAAACTTAAAAACCATACATTTATACCAATATAATTATCAAACTTAAATGCAAAATGTTCCCGGGCACTCAACACATGACTCGCTTACTCGTCTAACAACGACTTTGGCGTTTTCCTTGTCTAGTTGGATAAGGCAACCTTATACCCGAAATGTGGGAGACCTGGGTTCAATCCCCGGGGGGGGGGGGGGGGGGAGATTTTGTAGTTTCTGGATTGGATTGTATTTCAAAAATTATTAAACATGTTTTGAAATGCATATATAACACAGTGTAGTCTATCATCTGTGACAATACTATGGAAAACATAGCCATTACGAAATACTTGTAAATATTGCAAGGTTTACTCAATCTCCGAGCGGAATTTAGAAGAACCTTGAGCGTGCAAGATTCGATACACCTTGGACACTGCATTTCACAGACAGACAAATAACAAACATATATATATTTTTTAAACAAAACCACTGTCGTTAAAATAATTCCTAACATTGCAGCCTATTTATCAATTTATTATTTCTTGTAGGTTTAAATCACAATATTTCTAATTGATTTTTTAAGCAGTTCTCTGTAAACTCGTACTGGATGTCTGTTTAAAATTTCAGCGCAATCTGTTTAGCGATTCGGCTGAATTATTATGTATACTCACACACACACACAGAATCACAGAATAAGCGCCGTTTGAATTGAATGGGGATACTCAGTAGCTCCGCTCCCTCGTCTAAAAAGCACACTCGGGAGGGAATTATTTCTCGGCAATGATAACAGCCACCATACCAAAGAGATTGAATAGTATATAAAAAATGTTGGCATAGTAGTAGTAGGTCGATTCACACAATATGACCGATTGTGCATCAGTGTTTTGTCAAACAGTGAACCTGTGTTAGACGCCTCCAAGGCACTGAGTTACTTCTCATGGTCAGGTTTTAATCTAATCTCTATGCCCAAACCACCCTTTCGTGTCTCTACTCCCACTTTATTTTCATGTCATAATATGTTTTAAATTAGAGAATGGGCGTGGAATTTATTTGTGGATGATCTTGATGTAAATAAAGCAAAGAATTATTATTTTAAGGACCAGAATTACGAACATAGCCTGTGTATGAGATCGATGGAACTCACACAAGTGTGTCACAATCTTGACCCACGTTGTGCACATGCAACTTTCCATCAACAATAATTATTATTAACATTACTGATCAACTACATACATCCATTTTAAATTATGCATTCATCTTAGTCAGAATTTTGTGTTCTACGGTGTCGTTAACATTATTTTAAAACAAAAATTATGAAATGCATCAAATAAACATTGAAGCGGATATCCGCCTAAAACAGTAACTGTTCATACTTTGTGTGTTGATTTGATATTGTAATTTTCACAAAGGTCAAATACATTTAAATTTAATGCAAATTTCGAGAAGTACAATTTCTTGAATACGTTATGTGTGGGTTTTTGTATATAACTCAATTCAATTATAAGACATTGAAATAATAAAAAAAATCATCGCGCCCACCGAACCATAATATTCCTAAAATCTCAATGTATAATTATTTGATTTTGATTTCTAATTGTTAAAGGGAAAAGAAATGTCACATTACTATAAAAGGTTAAATAATAAACTCATAAACTCACTCACACAAACAAAGACTCATTTTACAATCCTTCAAAACAGCTCGTAGTAATACGAACAGTTTTACGACGTACTTCAGATCTAATACTGACGGTTTGAAATTAACAAATAATTAATTCAAAGGTCTGGTCTTATTTGATCGTGGCAACGACCGCGTTTTGTCCGTCTGTCTGTCGTTCGTAAATCTACAAGAACGAAATTCTTGAAATGTTGGTGTCGGTGACCGATGTATTATAACGTTATATTGATCATGATCATATTGTGTTTAAAAAAAGATTAATAATATTTCACAAAGCACAGAAATATTTTTTATAATTTTTAATACAATGCAGAAATTAAAACCACTTCATGCGGGAGAACAAATTCAAGTCGGTCGAATATATTTTGAAATTTCGTGATTGAACTAAAAATTATTAATTCCTCCTACAGGAGTATTTCACGAACAATAAAATTGATACAAAAATAAAGTTGGGTTTTAAAATATGATCTGTGGGTTGTTGCGTCGCGTCGATGAAAAGGCACTGCTCGACGTTTTGCCACCCATGTTGGTGGGCTTCTTCAATACTTAGATAAAAATTATTATGTATTTATTTTTTATTGTTTATCCTTGTCAAAATTACTTTAAAAAAAACAATCCACAAGATGCTTAGACCTTGAAAAAACCGTTGAGAAATTGCGTGAGCTGTTACATTGAGGGCAACACTTAATTATCGCCCAGTGTTACGAATAATAGCTCTGGACTCTTTCGAAACTAGAACCATGAAAGTTATGAGGCACTTGTGTAAGTCTAAATTCGGGAAAATTTTACCAGCTAATTGCATTTAACTTTTTAAAAGAATAAACTTTTACTTCTCGATAAAAGTATTATTTGTTAAAGATTCTAAATAATAAAAATGAATTTATTTGCCTTTTATGCGACTTTAACGTAGTTACTGTAGTCATATAAACTCCCACATCGATGAACCGCACTAGACGGAGTTTGACACAGGCCAAAATTTACTAGGAATTACCGGTGAGAGGAAGCAATTTTTGCGAAACTGAAATAAAGTTAGAAATAATATGTTGAAAGTGAAAAATGAAGAGGCACCCATGGCCCATAACGCATCTGGACCGAGGGAATTGGTGCGCAATAGCTCAGTTGGTAAGAGCATAGTCCCATTAGTAGCCAAGGTCCTGGTTCGATCCCCGTCTAGTCACTTTTTAATTCTTTCTCAAGTAGTTTACATATCAACGTCATAGTCTCCTAATATAAAACCAAAGTTAAACATCAGTTATAGTCCCCACTCGTTTAAAGAGATGGTTTGTAAATTTCCAGTTAATTTCGAAGCTATTTTTAAAGCAGTCTAATCTACCCTACACACATTATTTACATTGTACAAAACAGGACTAAATTAGACTTTTTTAATTGGTGGCCGCATAGCTCAGTTGGTAAGAGCATAGCCCGGTAAGCCAAGGTCCCGGTTCGATCCCGGTGTAGTCACTTTTTTAAAATTTCTGTTCTAAAGACTAACATATCAACATCATAGTCGCCTACTATAAAACCAAAGTTAAACATCATCTATCCTCCCAACTCGGTTAAATGAGATGGTTTTGTAATTCTCCAGTTTAATTTCGTATGTAGTTTAAAAGGCAGTCTAATCTGCCCTACACACGTTAGTTAACAGTGTACAAAACAGACTAAAAATGAGAAAGTTTTAAATTGGTGGCCGCATAGCTCAGTTGGTAAGAGCATATCCTGGAAAGCTAAGGTCCCGGGTTCGATCCCCGATGTAGTCTCTTTTTTAATTTCTGTCTAAATTACTAAAAAAAAGTAAGTACTTGAAATGTCTTGTAACATTTTTAGGTACAGACCACGTACAAATAATAATGAATAAGTGGGGTGCAATCTCCACGAAACGTCAAAATGTGTTATTATTTTAATTAATTATTATTATTATTATTTGTACGTGGTCTATACCTAAAAATGTTTTGTAATATGCCTAATCATTCGACCATGAAAGCATTTATAAATATAAATAATAAATATATATGTATATATGAATATAAAGTTTTTAAGCATAAGCCCGCTTTAAGGACAAAGTTATTGATACATAGCAGTTGTAGAAAAAGTTTGCCCCGACTGGGAATATATAAATATAAATATATACATATATGTTAGTACTTTAGACAGAAATTAAAAAAGTGACTGTCTAAAGTACTAACATAACAGCGTCATAGTCGCCCTACTATAAAGCCAAGTTTAAACATATATATGTATGGGAATATATATTCTGGGGATATATTTATATTCATCCCAGAGGGATTGACTGCTGAGATTCTCTCTGGAGTCGCCAGAGTCACGTGGTCCCCCAAAGTCTATGTGGACCAGACAACAGGAGGATATCTGCTAGATGAAGGAACACGAATTTTCTGTAAAACAAGACAATGCAACATCCGCATTACTCAGCATGTAAGGAAGAAGGCCATTGGATAGGTTTTAACCACACTAGAACTTTAGCAGTAATCCCTGTATATTACCTCGTATCAACGCGAAGCCACTGAAAATTTGAAAACGTCCCAGCAATATAACAAGCATGATGACGCCCAAAGATTGGCACACAAACACATACCACCTTTAGTTACACAAACGCCACTACACCAGAGCCTTCGTCGAGCAACACTGTTTTAATATCTGCATTGCCAATACACCCTCGCCGCCCCGCACCTATTTCCACACAATAGAGGCATGTAGAATCGCTCGACTCGAGAAACGCGCCAGTTAGCGACTGTCAGTCGAGTGAGTGTTTTCTAGAAGAAGACCATGACCAAACGTGACCATGCCAGATGCGATTCTGGCAAACGTCGAGTGACAGCTACAGACCGAGGTCTGAAGCAGCCAACTCAAAGCGGCGGAATTCTCCGGAAGACATAACAGCATTTTATATTCAGATAATTTACCCGTAAAATTCAGACCCGACCACTAATGTTGTAGCTTACTTGATTTGACCGTGGTGACGTCATGTAGCGTGCTGAGTACCACAAGGACGCCGATTATCAAGAGAAACAGTCTGGAATCGAGAAGATGTTGGAATTAATGGTTACAGTGGACAGTGCCATATGTTTATTTAAGATTAAAATTGTGCACACTATACGTGGCTGACTATTGAAGGTTGTAAAAGCTTGTATTCCATACATTGCGCCCCAATCAACTGGTCCTTAGAGGATTCCGGTGGTGGTTCTGGAACGCGCATGCTCCGTCAGGACGCTTATGGAGACGTTCCCCAGTCTACTGCGCAACGCACTGCGCAGGTTGCGTTCCACGTCACTGGTCCACACGACGAGGGACGCACACGACCACATCATGCTCAATTTTGGAATCAAGTTCTCAACACCTCCCTGAAAAAGTGAACGGACAATTAATTCATCAGATGATAATTATTGACAGAGGGTTTTGTACACAAATTTACCCCTCCCTACCTCCCCCCACAACCCCAAGGGATGAATACCGTTTTAAATTAAAAAAGCATACTTTAACATCGGTTCAATTAATGAGGCTATGCCCTAAAAATGATTATATTTCCACATTACATAAATCTCTGAAAGAAACTTACAAATCTATAAATGTGATTTTTTAATTTTTCAGCTTTGGATACTAGAAAAAATTTTGTGGATGTTGGCGTTTTCTTGAATTTATTAAATTGCTTTAACATGCTTCATTTTTGTTTTTATATGTAATGGTTAAACAGTATACAATCTAAAGTCACCTATTACAAAAACCGTGCCAAAATATATACCCGAACATGCAAAATATTCTTCCCGTAAATTACACACCTTCTTGGTAATTAGTATATTTTGACTGAACCACCTGCCCAAATTTCCAAAACCAAACCTATACGCCTAGTGTGTCGAAAAAAATTCCAAAGTACATTACAGTTCGCCAATATTTTTTTATCAAATGCTTTACGGGTTACAGTGCCTAAAAATCCTTTCATATTTTTTATTATTATGGGAGATTTTTGACCAAAGTATGTTTGTAGCTCAAAATTACCGAATATGTGTTACAACCTACAATGAAGACAGATGTTTTAAGAACATAACAATATTTCACAAATTTTAAAGCCCCAAAACAACGTAAAAGCGTTATGGCTTACCACATTAAAATTATCATCATTTAACACATGGATATCCTCCTTGCTTAATGTCTTTTTTCATGAAAGGTCAAATTCGTTGGCAAAATCGTTCCCCAATGGAGATCTACAGTGCTGGCCACTGAATCGCCATACTCAGACTCCACGTTTCCCCCACCGACAAACACCTCGTCGTAGTTACCGAGATGGATGTCGCTTCCCGCCAACAGTCCGCTTGGCAGCTTGGAACTAGCGTCCAACACTAAACAAACATTAGGACACATTGACTACACTCTCAGAGAACTGATTTTATTGTGGGATTTGAGTTCTGAACCAGTCCTGTCGACGTCGTCGTCGATGCCATCGATGAGTGAATACTGAAATTGACTAGGCTAGTTCGAAACACATGCCACATGATAAGAATCCGTCGAAATGTAATAGTCTTATTATACTATAGACGCCAACTTTAAAGATGGCCGCCATAGGTAAATAGATTGAGAGACAAATGGACTTCCGCCTAAAAATTGCGATTTGGGTGTATAGTAAAACGTATAAAAAAATTTAAACCCCTCCATTTTATTACGTCAACTCAGCTTTTGTAGGAACCCCCGAATTGCCTACAAAATTGCCCTTTAAAAGTGTAAAATTTGTAATTTTATTTTCCCCAAATCCACGAAATCCCATTTGATGCAATATTTGAGTTCGTCATGGTCATTTAAAAAGAAAAAAATGGTGCCCTGCCAAAATTCCTCCGAAAATTTTGTAGTTTTTGCGAGACAAAAAGGACTCCGTCCTAAAAAAAATGATTAAAAAGAATTTTGGGTACTAGTAAAAGGCATAAAACTTTTGGACCTCTATACCAAAATGCACATTTGGTCCTAATGGTTTACATGGAACCGGACTAAAAGTTATAAATCGTACTTTCCTTTTTGTAAAGCCCCAAACTTTTTGTGAGGACCCTACGGAACAATATCCGTGTTTTCTACCAAGTCGTTCTCAAACCCGGTCCCCACACTGGGGGTAAAAACTTCCAGACTCTCTGCTATGAATCCCCGCCGCTCTGCTCGACCGGGGCCCCTCTTGGTTACCTTTGTCACGTTGTCAAGGGGGCAGGGGGGGGAGTCCCCCCCTCCCGCAACTCTGGGTTTTTCCAAAACGCCCCATCTTTTTTTCACTTTAGTCACTGGTCAAGCGGCAGGCGGGGGGAGTCCCCCCCCCCCAAAATGGGCCCCCCGCCATCTTACTTTA
>JAMZAV010005018.1:0-43711 GCA_024449915.1 Sweltsa coloradensis
AATGTACAAAAAAAAAATAAAAAAATGAAAAAAAACTAAAAATGATTAAAGTGCTCCTACGGGTTGTTAGAATCAGTAACAGTAAATCAGGGAACAATCAAACTTTCGATAAAGAAACCACCGAACGCGCATATTCATTTCATTCATTCGTTCAAATATTAGCAAATAAATAAAAAATAAATGCATCCAGCATTAGGCAAAATAATACAATGTAAAATATAAACCAAAGCTTAAAGGGGTATACACCCGCTAAACTAAAAATATATATTTCATTCGGGCTAACTAGTTATGAATTACGAAATCAACAAAAAAATTATTGGGTCCACCAAGACCCGTAAAAACAATTGGTATTTTTCGAGCTCTGTCCCATCGGCAAAAATCTCCCATAAGAAATAACATGGGGACGATCTTTATGCCCCGTGACCTTGGAGGATTTTGATACGAAAAAATACTGACCATTATTGACGTACTCGACAGCCTTTTCTGTAAATCCTCTTTTATTTGTTTTGTAATTTGGGCAAATGGTTTGGTCAAATATGCTGATTACCAAGAAGGGGTGTGGTTTTGGAATGCATATTTTTGCGTGTTTGAGTGTATATTTGTGCACAGTTTTAAGACACAATGTTATAGAGAGCCATTTTAGATTTGTATGATGCTCTGGTATCTATGTGGAACAAACAAGAAGCAAGTTAAAGCCGATTTAAGAAATTTCCCAAAACGCCATTTTTCGCAAATTTCACGATCAAAAAAGTTAGAAAATTCGTGTAAAATCATAGTTACAAGAAATAAATTTTTAAACTGTCATTTGAGTGTAGTAATATGCTATAGATTATGTGGTAAAAAAAATTAATTGGGGTAATAGCCCCTTTAATTATATTATATATATTTAAAGGGGTATTTAACCGCTAAACTCAAAAAGTATATTTCATTCAGGCTAACATTAGTAATGAATTTAGCAAATATCAGAAAAATTATTGGGGCCACCATGACCTCCCAAAAAATTGTCAAACGACATTTTTCGAGCATGGTCCCATCGGCAAAAATCTCCCATAAGAAATAACATGGGGATGATCTTTATGCCCCGTGACTTTGGAGGATTTTGATCCCCAAAAATATTGGCCATTATTGACGTACTCAACAGCCTTTTCTGTAAATTCTCTATATTTTGTTTTGTAATTTGGGCAAGTAGTTCGGTCAAAATATGCTGATTACCAAGATGGGGTGTGATTTTGGAATGCATATTTTAGCGTGTTTGAGGGTATATTTGGGCACAGTTTCAAGACACGATGTAAACAATGGGCATTTTAGATTTGTACTGTGCTCTAGTATCTATGTGGACCAAAAAAGCAGGTTAAAACCGATTTATTAAGAAATTTCCCCAAACACCAATTTACGCAAATTTCTGGATCAAAAAAAATTTGAAAAATTCTTGTTAAATCACAGTTAAGATATAAATTTTTAAACTGTCATTTTGGTGTTATTGTGCTATAGATCACGTGGTAAAAAACTATATTTTGAGTTAATAGCCCCTTTAAAATCATTTAGCTCAAAGAAAAAGGGTTCTTGAATTCGAGTGCAGTCTTGTTGTTTCACTGAGTATTTTGTGTCTAACGGGGTAGGGTAGGCCTACGTTAGCAAACCTTAATTTGGTCATGGTCAAGAAATGATGATTTCTATTTATAGATAATTAAACTCATCATTACGAGGTTTCAAGTTATATAATTATTTACGACTATTTATTCGTTTATAGAATATCGATAACCTCTTGCTGTCTTTGCGACCTGTGCGATAACTTTGAAGCTTTTATTCCATAGCCAGTGTTACGCTCTTGCAGTGGTGTAACTAGGGGGGGGGGGGGGGGGCAAGGTGTAGTAGGCTGACAATAAAACTGAGGAGTCTCACTAGTGTACAAAGTAGAGACGAAACCAAGCTAAATCCTCGTAAAATAACTCCATTTACAATGTTAAAAATCTAACATTTCTGGTGGTATGCGCCCCAGACCCGCACAAGTGGAGGGCATCCCTTTATAATCCTGTCAAATAAGAATTTTTGGAGGAAATAATTGCGATATCGCTGAATTTTTGCAGAGACCTTTCTTTTATAATATTTATCAACATACTTAAGCTCTTCCCTACATTGGGACTGGAGTTCGGCCGCCATATTGGAAAATGGCGGCCAAAATGTGTTGGTTATAAAATATCTCCAAATCGGTTAGAGATAGACAAAAATGTCCCAATGGCAAAAATATTTCCCATTTAATTCCCCACAAAAAATGTGTCTTCTATGGTTTTGGTAGGGGTAAAGGTTACGTCACAAAATCGTGGTTTATGTGTTGCTAATTGGAGTACCAGCTGATTTCCTAATTTTCACGCCCAGCATCAAACAATGCCCAGTAAATCCATAAGAATTTGATTTAAATACAAAAGGACTTTTGTTCGGGGTTCATGACGGCTTTCATGTGTGGCACCTACATACCCACATACCCACATACCCACATACCCACATACCCACATACCCACATACCCACATACCCACATACCCACATACCCACATACCCACATACCCACATACCCACATAACATACACACATACTCTTTTCACTAGTCGTGCTGACCATTATTCGTTTGTGGTTACAAAAATGTCCGCCACAAAAAACCTAGTGCTATAATTACGCCACCGGTTTCTTGTGTGCGGGGCAGGGGGAGGGGGGGGGGCGTCACTACAGATTGTGGTGGGTCAGGGTAGGCTTTCTCTTAGCAGTTGTTGTATCAGCTACGACAAGCAGAATGAAATGTTTCATCACTTTGGAAGAAGATTTATAAATCGAAAAATATCAAGTTCAATGTGTTTCATATCAGATCACACTTTCAAAAGAGCGTGTATTTTTTTTAGTATCTTACCATATAGGCAACCAACGAGGGTTTTTATAGTAATTTCCAAAGATTGTATAGGACAAAATTATTTGGAATGTTGACACTGTTTCTGATCACGACGTGCGTATATAACATTTGATTTGGATGCGATGATCAAGCGATTTTGAAATGGACATTTTTGGATGAGCTTAGCGAACGTAGCGAGCGAAGCGAAGATTCCATTTCACTACACTGGAGAAAAAAATCCGGAATGTTTATTTTTTTTGTATTTTTGTGTGTCTGTGAACACGATTCCGGCTAAACCAATACTCCAATTGCGATGAAATTTTATGGACGTCTATGAAATCTCTGAACGAAGAACTGCACAGAGGGAAAAATCGATCAAAAAATTATTTCTCTTGAAAATCGCAATTTTACGATTTTTTTTCGATTTTTAAAACAATTCTTCGACTTATAATATCTACATGCTTTATCCGATTGTAATGATTTTTTAACAGAACCTTAATTTTATGAATTAATATATTCGTGTGAAATTTGAGCGTAATCGAAAAATTATCTATTAAAAAAATCGCAATTTTACGCTTTTTTCGTTTAAAAAAAAATACGCTCATCCATCCACGCGGCGGGACTTAAGCGTTTTCCTAGTTACATTATAAAAACAAGTTGGATGAGCTCTTATTTTGACGGTCTCAACGGTCACTCCCTCCATCTGGGGAGTTCGGTAGTACAGACTAACGGTCACGGAATCTGTGGGCCATCAAATTCCGCAACCTTCTCGTGGTTTGGCCCGTGATTAGGGGAGTTTTTCTCCCTGAAACTAAAGGCGAGCTTTGGGTCGTCGTCGGGGAAATTCCCTTCCTTTGATACCTCCCCGACGCACGACAATGACAACACGGACGGATGTATGACAGAGACGGTAGACGACCACGTACGTGGGGGAACACCTGCCCTCCCATTCGCTAGTGGCTGTTCTGACATACAGGCTGCACCCCTTGTGCCCGCGTCATTCCATCTCTCTTCGTCTCGATTACAAGTTGATAAGTATGAGACGTATAGCAATATCCATATCAAAACGGAATCTGGTTCGAAGGGTGATGGTAGGCCGTCTTGTAGTCTATGGTTAGTGAGTAGTGGATATGATAATGGTCCATACTTTCAGTGTCCAGTTGCTTAGTTGGTATTGTTAGAATGAATAAGTTTAGTGTAGGGTAGTGAGTATGGTATTATAGTATGGTATGTAGTAGGAGTGGTAGTGGTATGTGATAGTGGTAGTGGTAGTGGTAGTGGTAGTGGTAGTGGTAGTGGTAGGGGTAGTGGTAGTGGTAGTGGTGTGGTGGTAGTGGTAGTGGTAGTGGTAGTGGTAGTGGTAGTGGTAGTGGTAGTGGTAGTGGTAGTGATGAGTGGTAGTGGTAGTGTTGGTGGTGGTGGTAGTGGTAGTGGAAGTGGTAGTGGAAGTGGAAGTGGTAGTGGAAGTGGAAGTAGTAGTGATAGTGGTAGTAGTAGTAGCCAGTAACTAACATCCTTTTAGTGTTTTGAGCATGTTGTAATCTAGTTTTCACCCAGAAAGAATGCTCGTACCCCAGCCAAATTTAGCATGTGTTGTCATGTGTCTATATCCTACCGATTATGGCAGTTATTAAGTTCGTTACACGTTTTATGATGACTGGGTGACACCTCGATAACACCTTAACTCTGCTTGTTGTATATAGGTAAATAAGTGAGGCACCTAGAAAAACATAGCGTTTTTATTCAACTAAACTGTTTTAAATCAAATGAAAGTATCTGTAAATGTAAACACAAATACAAAATTTGTAAAAAAAAAAAACGGCAGCCAAGCTCTCCTTCAAAAGTCTTAGGCTGTGAATGTTATGAGATATAGAATTTGAGCCAATCTTTTCATTCTTCCTCCCTAGTTTAGCAATGAAAAGAAATAAGATCATTCCGCCTGTTGACGAACGCCAAGCCAACCAATTTCGCGGTAGAAAAAGTAAAAATTTTAAACTCAAAATCATAAAAAAAAACTTGGCAATGGAATTTGGTTCATTATGAGTACTAGTTTAAAAAAAAATGATTTTGAGTTAAAAAATTTTACTTTTTTTACCACGAAAATGATTGGCTTGGCGCTTGTGAACAGGCGAAATGATCTTACTTATTTTCAATGCGTAACTAGGGAGGAAGTATGAAAAGATTGGCGTCAAATTCTATATCTCACGACATTCACAGCCAAAGACTTTTGAAGGAGAGCTTGGCTGCCGTTTTTTTTTTTTTTTTTTTTGACAAATTTTTGTATTTGGGGGATATCACATCTTTTAGCTGTTTGTTTCATATCGAGGCGTGAAATACTTGCTAACGAAAATTCAAAGAAAGAGGACAATTTTAAATGTAATTTTCCATCTAAATTGCTCGGATGCATGGCTTAGGCGGAGTTTGATTCACTTTCTAAATTTTTGTAGTATTAAATTGGTGGCTGCATAGCCGTTGGTAAGAGCATAGCCCGGACGGCTAAGGTCATGCAAATTTCATGCTGGTGCCTTCATGGTGAATGCTGGATATCAAGGTAAAATAATATAAACTATAGGGATGGGGTTGAAAAAATGTGGTTTAGGAAATGAGAATAGGCCGATTGGGTTTAAAACACATAAAAACATAATTTAAGTACTAATTTGAATAAAAATTCAATTTTGGGTAAGGGCAATGAATTATTCAATTTTAGGGGATGATTTAGGGGTGTTGGGGTGTAATATTGCTTGTCTCTCGGCGGATTATTTTTCATATTATTATGTACCACCATGCCAAATTTTAATGTTGATAACTCATTAGATGCCTTCATTGTGAATGCTGGAAATAAAGGTATAATATAAACTATTAGGGATGAGGGTTAAAAAATGTGGTAAAGGAAATGAGAATAGGCCGATTGGGTTAAAACACATTAATATAATTTTAATAACTTATTTGAATAAAAATTCTATTTTGGGTTAGAGCTATGAATAATTCCAATTTTAGGGGATGATTTACTGGGTGTTGGGGGTGGAATAACGCTTGCCTCTCGGCGGATTATTAATTCTGATATTTCTATCTACCCCTATGCCAAAATCCGCGTATGGAGCCTATGTGTTATATATTTATTAATGGTTTTGAATTTAAATTGTTTTAAAATGGTGTAAATGGTTTTGGTTTTGGTTTTGAAAGCAAAAGTGCATAAGTCTGAGTTAAGTGTGGTCCAAGTTTTCATAGTTTTAAGATGTACCGTTTTCTCTGTAGGCTCTTATTCCTCTCTGGCAGAATCCACTACCTAGCCACCCACCCAGCCAGCCGGAATTTTTCGACCATGTTGAGGCACTCTTTTAAACACAGAACGGGTTATCGGATCGACCTGATTATTTTTTTGGTGGATCATGGACTACATATCAGGTCATATACCGAGTTTCAAGATTGTAAATATTTCGGGGCGGCGTGTGCAGATAGCTATAAACCCCCCAACTCGGGTAGGAGTAAACAGGGTCGAGTTAGTCATCGCCTTCTAGCAGTCGCGTGAGCTTGGCTGCGGGCGAACGACCGTCGCCCTAGATGAATGTGTAAATGTGTCTTCTATCTAACACAAACTTCAGAAAATATAATGCTTTATTACTGATTTACCGCACAACGCAAACAATTAAGTGGTGTACAACTCAAGTGTAGGCCTACATCTTATGCTTTCCCCAACTTGTGAAATCTATATTTTGTAGACTAGACTTTTAAAGAATGTCAACAATATTTTCTCTTGCAACCACATTACGTGTGCGTATTATTGAATGAATTTGCAATCTGTCTCTATCAGTATTCAGTTCACTCAAGCCTAATTTGATAAATTAACTTTTGTTGTGGCAGTGTTAACAGCAGAGTAATTTAAATTAATCGATAAGTGTCCTTGGCTTACTCAATGGTGTATGATACTTCGGTTTGGATATGCACGAATCTACCAATTGACACACTGAGACAAAACAGTTGAAGAATGCCTTTGAATACTTGATAATAGATGCTACTGATTGTACTATAGCGGCACTTTGTGCACAAAAGCGTGAAGTTGCTCATATGCGCAGAATGACCGACAGTGGTTGGCACGCGACTCTGATTCGGGAGGTCTCGGGTTCAAATCCCGTCGAGACCGGCAATCCTGACTGAAGGTTTTTCTGAGGTTTTCCTCAGTCGTTAATGCGAATGCAAGGGATGAGTCCTCTAAAACAGCCCTCGGACATTCAGTTCAGTTCAATTCAGTTCGGTTCGGTTCGGTTCGGTTCGGTTCGGTTCAGTTCAGTTCAGTTCAGTTCAGTTCAGTTTAGTTTAGTTTAGTTCAGTTTAGTTCAGTTCATTCAGTTTAGTTCAGTTCAGTTCAGTTCAGTTCAGTTCAGTTCAGTTCAGTTCAGTTCAGTTCAGTTCAGGCGCTGGGAGAGGCGCAATGATAGGGCTGGTTCCGACGAGAAACGATTCTTACATAATATACTTGCGAAATAGTATTCTCGGAATGGCATCCTGCGTGATCGCTCGCAGCGCCCTCTTGCTTTCATTCACTAGTACTACCATTGAGTTTGAATATGAATATATAATTCTAAACTCAATGATACTACACCATACAATCAAACACCAGCCGTCTCTCACGGCAAGGTTCCACGATATATCCACTGTATTTAAGTTTTACCTGATGCGTATCCTATATCATTACCTTTGTTGAAAAACAGACCTTGCCAACAAAATATGTCTGCTCTCTTCTTATTTTAGCTCCTATGTGTTAATCCAGAGGGGGTAGGACGATTACAATACCTTAATAAGTAAACAATTAAATTCATTCATATTTAGAATCTACTTACTCACTCACATAACCGATTTTCAGTGAGGGACATAAAATTTAAAGGCGACCAAGCCAACCCGTAGGCGTCGACACCATCGACGAGCGAACAATGACCAACTAAGTGTATACAGGGTTGAAATACGTAGAAACGATTGACGGTTAAAATTCGTTTATTTTTAAATGCTACCTAACCGAGTTGTAGTCACAATGCAGCTACGCCAATTAGGAAAATGCCCAGACAGTCCCGCACTCTAAATAAATAAATAAATAAATAAATAAATTTTATTTAGAGTCTACCCACTCAGTTATATAACTGATTTTCAGTGGGGGACTTTAAATCAAAGCGACCAAGCCAACCTTGTAGGCCCCGACGCAATCGACGAGTGAGCGATAACGAACCAAAGATCGATATTTGTAATAGGAAATATAGCAATCAGTGGTATGGACAGTGCGAACACCAGCGAATCAACGCCAGAATCAACAAGGCCGATTCAGAACAACTCTGAAATTTATTATGTGCTTCGTTGCTAGGACGGCTCCAAAGTCACCGTTTACAAACTCTTAAGACAAGAACTGATGGACTTAAGTCCAAATCAGAAGTTAAAAAACTTCTGACTTTAGAGGGAATCGAACCCTGGACCTTCTGCATTGGAAGCAGATACGCTAACCACAAGACCTTAGTTATACACACAATCTCTATATTTATTTTTACTTTCTTGCGATAAATTCTGTTTTGCTATTAGGCTCGTGTAATCGAAAAATAAAACATTTTTGAAAAAGCTAATTTTTCATTTAATTCTGAACTGTAATATTTATTTTATTTTTCCTATTTCACACCCTGTCAACAACAAATTCGTGTGTTATTAATGTTTGTTAGCGGAAAACGGATGCATGCTTTGTCTTTATATTTATATTTTACTCCGTACAAATACTTTTATAACACAAGTACGAACGCACGTTAGGATAATTTTGATAGTTGTATAACAGTGTTGAATTCCGGTCCTGTGGCCTTTTAGTTGAATCAATTAACTAATTCTATACCTTACCTTCAAACAGTGGCGTAACTACGGTAGGGGGCGAGAGGGTGGTGACCGCCCCCCCAAATTTGATCAGAGGGGGGCGAGAGGGGGCACAATTTTTTTTTCTGACGTATTTAGTGAAATATAATTTTTTTGAGATTTTTTCATATTTTGCAATTTTTTCGTACATCTTTAAAAAGGTTCTTGTCAAAAAAAAGTTAAAATACTCTAATCACGCATCGAATCAATTTTCGGTAATGTGGCGGCTCCGCGCAAATTCGCTCATATTGAGTTATTTTAAGCTAAAAGTAAACATTTCTGAGATTTTTTTAGGATTTTTATGGTAATCTTTAAGGAATTATGGGAAATTTTGATTTTTAATAAAAGCAACGTTTTATGTTCAAATGTAAATTATAAGTGCATATCTAGCACTAGATTTTTTTTTCCTATGTTTAGCATATTTTGGATTTTCTGCATCTCAAATACCAGCAATACTAGAAAATATATATTAAAATTCCGGGAAAAACCTTAAAACCCTTTTTTGCCCGTTTTTATAGATATTTATTTTCAATCTTCTCTAAAAAAAGGTTCTATTCGTCCATTCAAAATGAGATTAAAAACATTTTTATTTGAATTCCACATTTTTAAAATTTTTGGCCAAATTGAAAAAAACTGCAATTCAAATTTAAAAAAATTCTAAATTGTTTTGTTGACGCCTGGTTTGAATGAGTTAAAAATAACATCTAGACATACATCAAATATAAATTTTAATTTTAACCACTACCACAACCATTGTCAGTTGAAATACAATACATTTATAATTTCATACCTTGTGTAATGTTAAGTTAGATACCCATATTCCTTTAACAAAATAGAGTAGAATATTATTAAATTAGGTCCATATGATACATTTCCCACTTAAATTGTTTACCATTCTATATGTTTTATAGTTTATATGGTATTATTATGATTTAGACTCGATACAATACAAGATACCTCTACGCTCTACCAACGTTCAAGCTATAGTTGTACTTCCGTGGGGTTGGAAATGGAAATATATATATTAAATAAAATACAATAAACATATAAAGATGCAGTATTATTACAAATGTATCCAAACCATTTAAAAATAATCACAATCAGAGAGGAACAACTCTCTGCTACAAAAAACAAAATGACGTATAAATGAAACAACACTTAAAACATCCAAAAGTTTCAGGCAATAATATTATATTTGAATGATGTGTTGTTAGTAACATCAACACAGCGATTAACGTCATAATATACAGGAGGAGCAATAGAAATGTTGGATTTAGTATCTACGTTATTAACAATACAACAAAATACCATTACAATGCAAGAGGTAGTGTAATTGTTACCCACACATAACAAAAACTTGTTAAAAATACAGCCAAATCTTACACACTCAAAAGAAATGAGATCTTAAAAAAGGGCCAAGCTCATCTACCCTTTTACATTTGCGCATTCTTAAATTATAAACGTACAGTGTCCCTTAACAACATCCTTGAAAAGTTGGCAAAATAGAATTTGCAACTAATAATTTACACGTAATGGTCTGAAATAATGTTCAATGTGCAATTTTTTTGTCACATGGTACACATAAGAGTTTTGAACCGGTGGACGAAACAAATCGTACAACAAACGTTATTACAGAAAATTATTTTCCCTTATACTCGTGTTGGAGACAAAGGTGTGTTTAAACAATAAAAAAATATTGTAGCTCAAAATTAAGTATTGCACCTAGAACTTTGCTTTTCTTATTGTGCCAAAATTTGCATATAATGGTAAAAAAAGAGCTATTGTCACGTAAAAAAAGGAAAGTGTAATTTCTTTTTTTTATTCACGTTCCTCTTCATTCAACAAACTTTCTACTATTTTCCTTTGACTTTTAAAAAACGGTAAGAGTGGATTTTTGTATTTATATGGTTTGTTGCGTTGCACAATTTTTTTCGCTTGCCGGTACAATTTCAAATTTTGTACCGTCTTGCCGGTACAATTTCAAATTTTGTACCGTTTAACGGAAAAAATTGTGCAACGCCTGAAATCATATAAAACTAATAATACTTATATTTAGGTTGTAGATAAAGGAGTGTAGAAATAATATACAAAAAACCGCTGCTAAAAATTCAATTTTGAACTTGAGCAACTGATTCCAGTAATTTGAATATAATTGTTGATTCTGAGGTTATGTCCCGTCAAAAAATTTCAAAAAAATTATCCGCTCTTTTAATAAGCCCTTCTTACATTCTACTTACTTTTCAGACGTCTTTACTGCATTCTTTAGAAATCATATTTGGGTCTAGGGATCGTGCCATAGCTCTACCAATTGAGCTACCGGGACCACAGAACAAATCTTTTCTAAACTGCTATTTGTTGTGACTGTTGACTTCCATGACATAAATCCAACAGAAGACTGCAATGTAGCTGTCAAATCTGAAAGATCACATGGATAAATCCAATCACATCTCATCTCCCATGAGTTGGGTAGTATGAATATAAGGTTTTTAAGCATAAGCCCGCTTTAAGGACACAGTTATTGATTCATAGCAGTTGTCGAAAAAGTTTGCCCCGACTGGGGTTCGAACCCAGAACCTCCGGCTTAACGTGCCATAGCTCTACCAATTTAGCTACCGGGACCACAGAACAAACTTATTCTTCACTGCTATTTGATGTGACTGTTGACTGTGTTTTTTTTTATATATAATTTTTATTAACGAAAAAAGCGTAAAATTGCGATTTTCATGAGAAATTGTTTATCCATCGCGCTCAAATTTCACACAAATATATTAATTTATAAAATTAAGGTTACTTTAAAAATCATTACAATCGGATAATAGTGGGTTCTCTTATCATGATATTTGTGAGTCCCGTGTGCAATTTTGTGATAGAGTATTGAGAGTGGTATCATTTTTTTCCTTGTGAAATACTGATTCAGAAAAGTGATGGTGGGGATCTGGACACGCAACTGGAAGGGTGAGGGGTGGGGGTTAAATGTCAAAATTTTGTAAATATAATCCAATATTTTTCTCATTTTTTCTACAATTCTAATTGTTTTAATTATTTTTAGCTTTTTAAACACTATATTTAACTTATATATTTCAATAAATCATTAAATTGACCGCCATATTGGATTCAAAATGGCGGAAATAATTATTTCTTCAAATTCCGCACATAGTTTTCATTTCAATTTCAATTTCAATTATTCATTCGACCGATACATGGTAACAGATATAACCCCTCTTGAGAGAGAGGGAATGAATAATCTAATATAATATAATAATCTAATAAATAGCAACACGTCCATAAATATGATTCACATGATAATGATGGAAAATACAAACACTAATAAGGAAAAGTGGAATTTGAAAATAAGCGAGTTGCTATTAATAATAATAATGAGATTGATATAATATATTATTTTATGAAAGTATAACTGGAGAAGAGAATTGTTCGATGAGGTGATTTACAATTGGTGCAAGATAATGGTACAGATGAAAGTAAGACATAATGATATGGAGGCATATACTAACTAAAAAATCGTAACCATATGTTACAATTTTAGTTGACTTTGAAACAGGACTGAACAGGTGATATATCATTGCTGAATTTAGCTAGAATATCTGTTTTTATTTATTATTATTTAATTGTTCATTATTTATATAATTCTTTATTATTTACATGGAGAGGTAGTCACTAACCGAGTAGAAGCTGTTTGCTATGAGATATATTTTTAACTTGTGTTTGAAGGAGGGCAGGGTGGGGGAGGTTTTTATGTTTTCTGGGAGCTTGTTGTAAAGGGTGGAGGCAAGGTACTCGGGGCCCAGTGCAAAAAGGCGCAGGTGGTGGGTGGCCTATGTATGTGAAGGATGGCTCTTGTGTTGGTGTTGGCGTGTGGGATATCAGATTAAAGGTATTTAACGTCTCAATATGGATAGAGAACTGTTTCATGGTCATGGTTATCACTAAAAGTACCAATATCGACATTGATTTGACTTGTAGACCAGTGTCCTAACCGATTTCTTTAAATATACATTATTTTATGTTGCCATTGCCAATATTTTAGTTATTTTTTTACTGCAGAGTACAAATGTATGACATGGCATTATTATAAAGTAAATGACATCCAACAAAATTTAGGTTCAATATATTTTTCCTATATATTTCAATACATTTTGATTTAGCACAAGAACATCGTACTATATTCAACAGTTCAACAGGTCCGCAAGGGATTCACACATTACTGGCTCATAAGATTCATCGTCATCTATAGTCCATCCAAGTCTGTTACTGGTGGTATACGAGAGTTTACAACATCCGATTGCCACCAAATCAATGCTTGATAATGATCTCTTCTGATTGTTGGGCGTAGTGCAGCTTGAGCCGGTGGCATACTTATGCCTTATACTTGCTTTTTCGTAAAAAAAAAACAAACAAACAAACAACAGAAACACCATCGTTTCTCACGTAGAGTATTTATTTTGCTCACTCGAAAGTACACAGAGCATATGTATTCTTCAAGGACTCGATACGTTTCTTCTCCAATAATTGTTTTTGTTCCACCTAGTGATGCAAGGGCTTCCAGGACATTGTCATCAGCATCTACAAACCTGTTCCAGAAACTGGTGTTAGATTTACCAGAAAATGAACCAGTATAATGTCAGCTCCAGAAAGAGAATGCATTCCGAGTAAAGCAACAACTCGTTTTTGTCCCATTGCTTCAGAAATTGTTCGTATTGAAATTCGACGTGGTTTATTCTCTGTTAAAACCAGATAAGAATGTTTCTGGAGTTGTGAATATCGATGTGTTTAGCCAACACTAGAACGTCAGTGTCAGGAGTGAAGATAGTCAGGACTGAGTCCCTCTTTCGGTTGCATGAAGTGCCAGACCTTGGTCTGGCATCCTCTAAAATCTACTAACTAATCCTCTGACTGTGTAAGACTTTGTCAAAGAAGTAAAAGTAAGATCCAAACAGGGTGCTGTTCAATTAAAAGAAGACAGGAAGCTTTTCAATCGTCTTGTTGTTCTATGTCATTCTCTGAAAAATAGATCTAAAAGAATAAATTGGTAAATACGAGCTATCTGCTGTTCCATGCAGTATGTTTGGAAATTAATGGACCATGAACCACGTTCAATCAAAAGGAAGCTAACGCATCATTTGGAAGACCACGCATCCAAAGAACTGCAAGCTGTCGATACAGAATCTCCAAATCCAAATGATAATCCTAACTCTGAAATATCAGTTGGAATTGTAGATGGAATGGCAGAAAAACACGCATTAAAGCTTGCAAAGGACACCAGGACAATTTCAGATTTGGCAGATCAGTTTTGTAAGAAAGTCTTTTCAAAGTATGAGAGTTTCTCAGAGGTCCATGTTGTATTTGATACGTATCTTGAGAAATCGCAAAAAATCACAATAAACAAACGGAAGCTGGGAAAGCCCCCCATTCAATACAAAATAGAACCTCACACAATAATAAAATCGGTCCCTCTAAACAAACTTATGTCCCATTTCAAAATAAAGATTCGATTACAGAATTGTTGAGTAAAGTATATTAAAAATGGCTACAGACTTGAATGAAAATGTGTTGTTTCTTACCGCAACATTGCAAAAGCCACTAAACTTCATGTCGACAAAAGCATTTATCAGAGGCCGACACGAAAATCATTCTCCATGCACTTCATGCAACGGAAAAGGGGCTCAGTTCTTGACTATTATCACTCCTGACACTGGACGTTCTAGTGTTGGCTACACATCGATATTCACAGAGAGAAAAAGATTCTTCTCTGGTTTTAACAGGGGTTAAACCACGCCTAATTTCATTACGAAAAATTCCTGAAGCATTGGGACAAAAACGAGTTGCTGCTTCACTCGAAATGCATTCTCTTTCTGGAGCTGACATTACTGGTTCATTTTCTGGTAAATCTAAGATTAGTTTCTGGAACAGGTTTTTATGCTGATGACAATGTCCTGGAAGCCCTTGCATCACTAGGTGGAACAAAAACAATTATTGGAGAAGAAACGTATCGAGTCCTTGAAGAATACATATGCTCTGTGTACTTGCGAGTGCCCAAAATAAATACTCTACGTGAGAAACGATGGTGTTACTGTTGTTTTGTTTTTTTTATTTTATTTTACGAAAAAGAAAATAAAAGACATAAATATACAACAGACACAAACTGCAATACACCCAGCCATCAGAAGAGCTAATTATCAAGAATAGATATGTGGCAATCGGATGTTGCAAACCCTCGTATACCACCAGTACAGACTTTGGATGGACTATAGATGATGATGAATCGTATGAGCCAGTAATGTGTGATATGCCTTGCGGGCCTGAAGAACTCTTGAATATAGTACGATGTTCTTGTGCTAATCAAAATGTATTGAAATATATTGGAAAAATATATAGAACTTAAATTTGTTGGATTTCATTTTACTTGATCATAATGCCACGTCATACATTTGTACTCTGCAGTAAAAAAATAACTAAAATATTGGCAATGGCAACATAAATTAATGTATATTTTAAAGAAATCGGTAGGACACTGGTCTACAAGTCAAATCAATGTCGATATTGGTAGTTTTAGTGATAACCATGACCATGAAACAGTTCTTTTATCCATATTGAGACGTTAAATACCTTTAATCTGATATCCCACACGACTATGTGCGGAATTTGAAGAAATAATTATTTCCGCCATTTTGAATCCAATATGGCGGTCAATTTAATGATTTATTGAAATAAATAAGTTAAATATAGTGTTAAAAAGCTAAAAATAATTAAAACAATTTAGAATTGTAGAAAAATGAGAAAAATATTGATTATATTTACAAAATTTTGACATTTTAACCCCACCCCTCACCCCTTCCTTTTAACCCCCCCCCCCAGTCGCGTGTCCCAGATCCCCACCATCACTTTTCTGAATCAGTACTTCACAAGGAAAAAAATGATACCACTCTCAATACTCTATCACAAAATTGCACACGGGATTAGTTAACAAAACCCACTATAAAGCATATAAGTTAATCGAAGAATGTTTTAAAATTAAAAAAAAATCGTAAATTTGTGATTTTCATAAGAAATAATTTTTGATTGCGCTCAAATTTCACACGAATATATAAATTCATAAAATTAAGGTTCAGTGAAAAAATCGTTACAATCGAATAAAGCATGTAGGTGTTATAAGTCGAAGAAATTTTAAAACAAATCGAAAAAAAACGTTAAGTTGCGATTTTAATGAGAATGAATTTTTCGATTGCGCTCAAAAACGTGGCAGTACTAAGTTCAGAGATTTCGAAGGCCTCCAGCAAATTTCATTGCAATTTGATTATCAGTTTAGCCGAAATCGAGTTAACAAACAGACAAAAATACAAAAAAAAAAATCCGGATTTTTTTCTCCAGTGTAGTGAAATGGAATGTTCATGTTCATGTTCATGTTCTTTATTATAGCCATAGATTAATACATGGAAACAAATATTAAATTAGACTGCGTTTTGTGGAGTACAAAACCATACGTAATGGGCAAAACTACACATACTACATTCTATACTACAAACGATACATAATAAAGCCTAATATTGAAAAATAAATAATAGGCCTTATAATAATAATAAATTAATTATAATACAAAATTACACATTTTAAATACAATAAAAACAGTCCTACTATCTTTATACATTGTTTGTTCATTAATAAATTTGGAAAATATTATAATGAAGATTCAGAATTTAAAAATTTGTTCTATTTGATATTATCAATTAAATAATCATTTGAAGAATAATAAGCCTTTTCTAATAAGAAATTTTTTAATTTAAGTTTGAAATTATCAATAGATGTAATTATTTTTATTTCTTTGGTAGTTTATTAAATAACTTAATTTTCATATAGTTAGAATTAAGTTGGCCTAGTTTACTACTGTGTTGTTGTACATGAAGATCATTATATTGTCGTGTTTGGTATGAGTGAGTTTCATGATTTTGTCTAGCATATGAAAGTTTTGTTTAACGATTTGAACTGATTTAAGAATGTATACACAGTATAAGTATAATCTTCGCTACGCTCATCCAAAAACACAAAAATACACAAATTTCCGGGATGTCCCGGATATTATGTTAGCCTGTAGTACATTCAATTTTAAAACGTAATAAAAAATGTAAAAAAATAATAATTGCAAAAATCTTATTTTTGAAAAGAAATTAAAATTTGTATTTTTTTTCAAACTTTGATGTAAATTTCAGCATTTTATTCCAAAAAGATCAAAGAAAAAATCTAAAATTTGTTCAAAAGTTCTTTTAAAAAGAAACTTTTAGAAAGCATTATTTTGGGTCCCAGTCTCTGGGCTTATATAAAGGGATTTATCATCCCCCCCCCCCCCCGCATTTTGACGTTATGTTTTTCTTTTATTTTTTTTCTCTTTCTTTTTGTCCCTAATTTACATTTCGTTCATTAATTTATTTTCATTATGTATTAATATTCTCTACGAATATGTTATAACATTTTGTTGTCTTACTATACATTGTTGTTGTATTGAACTAAATTGGTTATTTAGTTGTCCTCTTTTGTAAATCAGTTTTTATAACTGAATAGGATAAATGAATAAAATAAAGCATCTGAAACGAACGGAGGAGATGCTGAAGAGAGGCAGTATCCCAGAAGGTGACTAGGCTAGGCTAGGCGATAGGGAACCTCTCCCCTTACTAGAAGACAGGAAGAACGGGAAGAATAGCCTCTCTTAGTCACTCAAACTTGCTGGAAGAAAGTCACACCGATAGCAGACTAATTCACTTGACATATTTGTTACAGTTCAAGTTTTATGAATTCACTGCCAATCTGAGCTCGCCTCTTAGTTGGAACCCTCTTGTGAGTCATAGATATATAATACGAATCTTGTGTATGACAGTACAGAGGAAGCATAGGCTATGGGCGCTCTTCAATGGTGGTATGACTGTGAGCTGATACGGACAATGCCTAGTACGAGGTGCGCCGGAAGTGTAGCACACCCTTGCGTTATTGTAAATGCGCCTATTCAATCCGACAAAATTAATTTGAATTTGACTAGTATAAAATTTTGCGGAAAGTGTCAGGAAAGTTTGTCAAAAGTTTAAAATATACCTTCATGTGGTATTTGGATGAGCGAAGCGAAAATTCCATTTCACTACACTGGAGAAAAAAATCCGGAATGTTTTTTTTTTTTGTATTTTTGTGTGTCTGTTAACACGATTCCGGCTAAACCGATACTCCGATTGCGATGAAATTTTATGGAGGCCTTCGAAATCTCTGAACTTAGAACTGCCACGTTTTTGAGCGCAATCGGGAAAATTTTTTCTCATAAAAAACGCAATACGATTTTTTTTTTTAAAAATGTCTTCGACTTATAACACCTACATGCTTTATCCGATTGTAATTATTTTTTTATAGAAGCTTAATTTTATTAATTAAGATATTCGTGTGAACTTTGAGCACAATCGAAAAAAATATTTCTCATGAAAATCGAAATTTTACGGGTTTTTTTCTTTTTTAAAACAATTCTTTGACTTATAACACCTACATGCTTTATCCTATTGTAATAATTTTTTCACAGAACCTTAATGTTATGAATTCATATATTCGTGTTAAATTTGAGCGCAATCGAATAATTATTTCTTATGAAAATTGCAATTTTACGATTTTTTTTTTTTTTTATTACGGTGAATTAAAAAATTAAGTTTTTTTCTTATTTAATTTAATCTAATTTTTTAAAAAATCTTCGACTAAGTAATGATTTTTTCACAGAACAACAGAAAATCCGCGTAACACATGGCAGCTCAATGCACCAATTACGCTCATCCAACATCGTGGCGGGACTTAAGCGTTTTCCTAGTTTTAAACATGGTACAGATAATGTGAATTTGTAAACGGCGACTTCGGATACGTCCTTTAATAGCAACGACGTCGTATATATATATATATACTAGGAAAACGCTCAGTTGGACGCGTTGTTGAGCGAGCACCGGTACGTGCAACATGACCCGAGTACGACATTCCCATAAGGCCCACCACACAGTGTAGGCCTAACTGGATATTGACATTGTACACTGTATACTATTCCAACATCTTTGCATTGTACTAATTCACGTCACGCCTTCTAAAGTGTATCTTTGTATCTTCACTGCCTCCTTCATTTTTAACATCATTTTTCGAATTATGATTACTAATAAGTCTTTAAGGTCTTGACCGATTTAGCTGAAAATTTGGAAAATAGGAGAGAATGTTGTACTTATTGACCCTGCAAAATTTCATAACGATCGGAACATTTTTTTTTTTTTTTTTTTTTATAACCAACGATTGGATTTTGTTCAAAAACTATACAGCAACCCGCCTAGGTGGTATGTACATGTGTAAAAAATTTCAGGTCGATCAGAGAAACGGTGCGACCTGTATCGAAGCAGTAACAGAAAAAAAAAAAAAAACAGACATTCGAGCCATAAGAGTCAAGTGGAGACGCTCGCTACGCTCGCTCAACTATATACTTGATGAGAGCCAGGACGTGGGGCTAAAACATTCGCAATTTCTAGTTTATTTTTTACCCTGGTAATTTGTATATGTGTTTTTTTATTGTTTCTTTCTGAGTCCATAATCTTATATTATTAATTATAAGTTTTTTTTCCGAATGCCTTCTGTCTGAAAAAATCTGATTCAAATTAAAAGCAAAATTTTTGTTAAAACATATTGCAAGTTTCTTAATCGAGTAGCCCGATGGTATAACATTAACCCAAATCACACTTCAGACATGTCACAATAACCCTATGGCAGCCACATTGACAGCGAGACAGATCAGTTTCATAAACAAATTGACGTAAATTCACAGAAGTAATTTAAGTCCGACACTCGAAGCTGTGAATAAATCTTGGATTACAGTTATCAACTTTCTAAATCAATTACGATAGTTTGAGATAAATTTATTCAGTGCTATAGGGTACGCAATAGTAACATCTAATAAGGAACATTAATAATCGTGTGTTTTAAGCTAGGAATTGAGATCATCGATACACTTGATGATATGATAATGAATTATGATCACTGACGAATGATATTAAAATATTTATACTTGGTATTGTGTAACAAAACAAGCCTAGTCCACATTTTGTATTTTCCTTCGTATCTTTATTTATTATCATGCGTATTACAACAGAGTACAAATACTCCACAAGTGTAAATCATAGCATAGCCTATCGATAGAAAACATAAACTTAAAGACATTAAAATATACAATATACACAAAATAATACATGTAACTCTGTAAACAAATTTGAAATACTCAATTTAAATGTAAAACTATCAAAATTATTAACATTGAAAATTAAGAACAGATATTCTTGAAAGAAAAGAAATGAAAAATGCATATTAAAAATAAGCTAGTGAGTAAATTATAATTGGATGAGCGTAGCGAGCGTAGCGAGCGAAGCGAAGATTCCATTCTACTACACTGGAGAAAAAATTCCGGAATGTTTTTTTTTTTTTTTCTTTTTGTATTTTTGTCTGTTTGTCCGCACGATTCCGGCTAAACCAATACTCCGATTGCGATGAAATTTTATGGAAGCCTTCGAAATCTCTGAACTTAGAACTGCCACGTTTTTGAGCGTAATCGGACAATTATTTCTCATGAAAATCGCAATTTTATGATTTTTTTCGATTTTTAACAAAATTCTTCGATTTATAACACCTGCATGCTTTGTCCGATTGTAATAATTTTTTCACACAACCTTAATTTTATGAATTGATATATTTGTGTGAATTTTGAGCGTTATCGAAAGATAAATTTCTTTAAAAAATCGCAATTTTAGGACTTTTTTCGATTTTTTAAATTTCTTTGGCTTGTAGCACCTACATGCTTTATCCGATCGTAATGATTTTTTCACATAACCTTAATTTCATGAATTTATATATTCGTGTGAAATCTGAGCGCAATCGAAAAATTATTTGTTATGAAAATCGAAATTTTACGATTTTTTTCTTTTTTAAAATTACGATTAATCAAAAAAATTAAAAATTAAAGTTTATTTTTTATTTAATTTAAATTAATTTTTTTAAAAATCAACCTCGTAATGATTTTTTCACAGTACAACAGAAAATCCGCATAACACTTAACAACTCAATGCACCAATTACGCTCATCCAACAACGCGGCGGGACTTAAGCGTTTTCCTAGTGTTAATATCCTAAAGCTTGAGTGATCCAAATTTAAATTTAAAAATATTTTGTGAGTAGAGATCAATGTCTGTTCCTTCAAGAGGTTTTAACATATTAAATGAATGCTGCAATCTGTTGATGCATGAATTTTTATGGAGGTCAAGATGACTTAGAGCTGGTTGAAAAGTTTTATGATGGCGTGTATGTTTGGGAGGTATATGAAAATTTAATTTGTCAAGAATTGAACTAGTGTTTGTTAAATTATTTACAATTTTGTAAAGGTAAACCATGTCAGAATAGTTCCTTCGGTTTTCTAACGTCATTAGGTTAGCATCTTTACAAAGTTGGGCATAATCTACTCTATGATACCGAATGTTACATTTTATGCATTGATGTTTTATGAAACACTGTTGTACCCTTTCTACATTCTGAATTTTGGTGATTTGATATGGGTTCCAAATAGAGCTAGCATAATCTAAATGAGGTCTCACAAGAGAGAGGTCTGGGCCCGGGGTAGAATTTAAGCCAGAGCATGGCTCTGCTAATCATAAAAGGCGATTTAATAGCTAAAGTCCATATCGCAAACATCAGCTAGTATGTAAGGGAGTATTTCTGAAACTAGTGGCGAGCTCTGGCAATCGTCATCGGAGACCTTGACGACCTCACTGACGACGATGACGGCAATGACACCACGAACGATGACGAAGTCGATGACGACCTCGACGTGAGAAACCCCCCTTAACTCTCCTATACCCATTTCTGAATCTGACCATCATGGGACTTTTCTCCGTATGACTAAGTCTTATATCACCTAGGCTAGAATGGCGCATTATGACATTACGGTTGACGCACCCTTAAACTTTATGAATCCAAATTTTGTTATAATATTATCGAACATCGACATTGTTGCTTTGCTTTGTTATACACCACAAAAATGTATTATATACAATGTACGGCAAAATAAAAATTGTTGGTATTATACCTCCCACAAAATAATATTGTACGTTATTAAATGTAATAAGAGAACAATAATAAATGTAAATAATAAGAGTAATTCGAGTTCAATTTGAAGGTAGGATTAGCAACAAAGTATATAATTTGATTGTGTTAATGATGAAACAACATAAGTCCACAAACATGCACCATTCCGGGTAAAATGAAAAACGTGTTATTTTTATTTTTTGCAGACCTTGGGTTTCATTATTACTAGGAAATTATCAAAGTCGTTGTAAGACGAGTGAGCGAGCCATGTGTAGAGTACCCGGGAACATTCCCTTTCCCCCTCTACCTAAGGCTGCCTCCCTATCCTATTAGGCTAGGGATGCAAATGTTCCTGGGTACTCAACACATGGCTCGATCAATCGTTTAACAACGATCTTTGGTGTTTTCCTAGTATGTGACTGATCTGTGAACTGAAAGAACATATAGCTGACCACCTAGGGCCAAGACATCGGCGTCCCAGAATGTTTTTTAACTGGGAAAACGCTCAATCCCGCCGCGTTGTTGGATGAGCGTAATTGGTGCATTGAGCTGCCATGTGTTTTGCTTTTCTGTTGTTCTGTGAAAAAATCATTACTAAGTTGAAGATTATTTTAAAAATTAATAAAATAAAATAAAAAATCACTTAAGTTCCAATTTTTTTTAATTAATCGTAATAATTTTAAAAAAGGAAACAATCGTAATATTGAAATTTTCATAACAAATAATTATTCGATTGCGCACAAATTTTACACGAATATATTAATTCATAAAGTTTAGTTTCTGTGAAAATATCATAACAATCGAATAAAGCATGCAGGTATTATAAGTCGAAGAATGTATTGAAAAATCGAAAAAAATCGTAAAATTGCGATTTTAATGAGAAATAATTTTTTGATTGCGCTCAAAAACGTGGCAGTTCTAAGATCAAAGATTTCAAAGGTCTCCATAAAATTTCATTGCAATTGGAGTATCGGTTTAGCCGAAATCGTGTGGACAAACACACAAAAATACAATAAAAAAAAACATTCCGCATCTGTTTCTCCAGTCAAGTGAAATGGAATCTTCGCTTCGCTCGCTACGCCCATCCAAATCAATCTGTTTCGTTGTGGAATCTTCTACCAAGTGGTTCTAAAAGCAACATATGTTTCAACATTGGTATTGTGAGGTTTTTAATTAATTTTTTTAGATTTTTTTCGTTGATGTGGAAGTGTTTTAATATTTTATATTATGTTTGTGTTTATTTGATATGTAATTTTAATTTTTAACATGATACTACGTTCTTTTGTAATGTGGGGATATTGTGTACCAAGGATGGTAACAGGTACGAAAGAAAGTACTACGGGGCAGATGCTCTTTCTGTTGCTCTTGCATTCAAATATTTTTCTTTTTATAAATGGCAAATTAATCTGTTAATTAATATAAAAAAATAATGCAAAATATTATTAAATAAAAGCAACTGCAAGGAAATGGGTCACGGAGGTTAGGCCGATATGTGATGCCCCCCTGCAGCGGGCATTCCTTAGACAAAAACAAACCCCCCAGGACTGTTATATAAAGTTTCGGCACCTGATATCCTTCTGAGAAAACTTCGTATTTATACGGGAGCCGGTGGCAGTATTAGGTATTTATCTTGCGTAAGCTCGGGGAATGCTACGGGGAAAATATTGTCACATTTTATTGCAGCCCGAGTATGAATTTCTCTCATTTCATATTCATAATGAAATATTTCACAAAAACATTAAGTATTATACGTAACAATTTGACTTGAAGATTGAATTAAATAGTTACTGATTGCTAGAGGTGTTCGTTTACACAGCTGAATGGAATAATAACAAAAGAAACCATTTTGTTAAAAAAACATACTTTTTCATTTGCTTTCATAGTAACACGATTTTTTCCACTCTTCATCCCCTTTCACACGTTCACTCTCTACCAGGCAAACGGCATATGCGATCTTGATGAAAATTGGAGGGGACCTTCGAAATCTCTGAACTTGGACTTGCCACGTTTTTTTGGTACAATCAAAGAAATATTTCTCATGAATATCGTACTTTTACGATTTTTTTCGATTTTTAGTGCGATAATTTCGTGACATTTGGACCGATTCTGACCAAACGGGTGGGGTTAGAACGTTCATATTTCACATGGACATTCAGGTAATGGTGATGTATTGCTTTTTTAAAGAAAAAGTTGAAAAAAATATCCAGAAACCATATAAATAAAGGTTTTAAATTAAGTTTTTTGAGGTATTTAATAACAATTAACAAGTAACAATAGAAACTTGACAAAAATCACCTACAATGCGTTCAAAACACTTGATAAGTTAAGAGATCCCACGCAAACTAAAAACTTACAAAAAAGCTCATCCATCAATGCGACTAAAAAAGCGTTTGCGAAGCTTCCTAGTTAGTTTATTACAATAACCTAATTTTGGAAAAAATAATAATCTGTGATTGAAAGGGCTAACAAACGATCATTACGTTACATGGCATGGTATCTGCAGAAAGAAACAGTGGTGAGCTATGCCTATGTGCATAAGATTTCCTGTCCATTTAAAGTAATGTGACTGTGTGTCACTGTTTTGCAATGCGGGGAATGTGAAAGTAAAATAAAAACATATAACACTACTTTTTACCATTTAAAAACGAGGAACACACCTTTAGTGATTGCTTATTTAATACAAAGGATAATAAATCTACATAATTTTGATACAACTACAGTCTGCTAATTTTAGGTAAATTGCCACCATGTAAACACATTTTGCAAGAAAATAAAGTAAATGCATACATTAAAGGGGCTATTACCACCGAAAAAATATTTTTACTACATAATCTATAGCATAATTCTACACTTATATCTTGTAACTGTGATTTTACACAAATTTTTCAATTTTTTTTATCCAGAAATTTGCGAAAATGAGCGTTTTGGTAAAGTTTTTAAATCGGCTTTAGCCTGCTTCTTTTCTGTTCCACATAGATACTAGAGCATCGTACCGATCTAAAATTGCCAAAGCATCGTGTCTTGAAACTGTGCACAAATATACTCTCAAACACGCAAAAATATGCATTCCAAAATCACACCCCATCTTGGTAATCAGCATATTTTGATTGAACCACTTGCCCGAAAAAAATAAATAAAGAGGATTTACAGAAAAAGCTGACGTGTACGTCAATAATGGTCAACATGTTTTTGGATCATAATCGTCCAATGTCACGGGGCATAAAGATCGTCCCCATTTCTTAAGGGAGATTTTTGCCTAGTTAGAAATATACCAACTTCGACAATTTTTTTCCGGTCATGGTGGACCTAATAATTTTTCTGTTAATTTCTTAATTCATAACTAGTTAGCCCGAATGAAATGTGTTTATCTTGTGAATACCCCTTAATACAGAACAATGAGAATTGTATTGAAGTGTTTGGGTGGTTATGATAGTTTGGTCAAGCCCCATGCACTACGGTCGAGGCGGGGAGAACCTCAGCCAGCCGGCGACTTGAAGGTCACTCGCGACCAACTGAAATAGACGGAAATGAATGAAAATAAATAATCCCGTGCACACATCCACACACATCGAGGTTTCTTGGCGAAGCGGAGCCTCCTGGCCGCCAAGAACCTCCATCTGTAACGAGTAAGCTTATTTACGAGACGCAATGCACCGACTTCATAAATTACTTGTTTATTTTGATGCCGTTAATAATTTTCAAGGTTTTACGTCAAAAGAAGGTGGCATGGCTCTTCTTGCTATTTTTGTATATTTTGCGAAAATTGAATCAACAGCAGCTTCTACTGAATTTTAATAACGTTATTTTTAAAAAAATTTTAATCAATTGATCATTAATTAATTAAACTAGGAAGCTTCGCAAACGTTTTTTCTGGCGCGTTGTTGGATGAGCGAATTATTTTTAAACGAAAAAAGCGTAAAATTGCGATTTTATGAGATTTTTTTTTATATTACGCTCAAATTCCCCATGAATATATAAATTCATAAAATAAAGGTTCTGTTAAAAAATTATTACAATCGGATAAAGCATGCAGGTGTTACAAGTCAAAGAAATTTAAAAAATCGAAGTAAAATCTTAAAATTGCGATTATCATGAGAAATAATTTTTTGATTGCGGTCAAATTTCACACAAATACATCAATTTATAAAATTATGGTTTTGTAAAAAAATCATTACAATCGAATAAAGCATGTAGGTGTTATAAGTCGAAGAAATTTTAAAAATAAAAAAATCGTAAAATTACGATTTTCATGAGAAAAATTTTTTAATTCGCTCAAATTACACACGAATATATTAACTCATAAAATAAAGGTTCTTTGAAAAAATCATAACAATCGGAAAAAAGCATGTGGGTGTTATAATTCCAAGAATTTTTTTTAAATCGAAAAAAATCGTAAAATTGCGATTTTCATAAGAAATTTTTTCAATTGCGCTCAAAAACGTGGCAGTTCTAAGTTCAGAAATTTCGAAGGCCTCCAGAAAATTTAATCACAATTGGAGTTTCAGTTTAGCCGGAATCGTATGGACAAACACACAAAAATACAGAAAAAAGAAGAAAAAAACAATCCGGACTTTTTTCTTTAGTGTTGTAGAATGGAATCCCTTCGCTTCGCTCATCCAATTAAAGAATGTTATTAACATTTCTCATTATTTACGCTTTTTTTCAAAAAATTTATGTGTGAAACCTATTATTTTTACACTTTAAAAAAGCTGCTTTTCTTTTCAGTTCAACCTAACTCGTTTTTCTTGGAGGAGCTACAACTTAATAAAAAAATGAATTCATATTAAGAGTGTACCCACTCAGTCACATAACTGATTTTTCAGTGGGGGACATTAAAACGGACCAAGCCAACCCTGTAGGCGCCGACACCATCGACGAGCGAACAATGACCAACTAGAGACCGGCATATTTAATAGGTATCATATGTTGTGTTTCATGTTGCACAATTATTGTGGGACATGAAACATTTTGGGTTTAGTAACAAACTTATATTCGGGTGTGTCGTTGTTTTTCTTATGTGAAATTACAAGGAAGCTTCGCAAACGCTTTTTCAGGCGCGTTGTTGGATGAGCGTATGTTTTTTTTAAATGAAAAATTTGCTATTTTCATGAGAAATAATTTTTCGATTACGCTCAAATTTCACACGATTATATTAATTCATAAAATTAAGGTTCTGTGAAAAAATCATTACAATCGGATAAAGCATGTAGATGTTATAAGTCGAAGAATGTTTTAAAAAAATAAAAAAAAAAAATCGAAAAATTGAAATTTTTAATGAGAAATTTTTTTTCATTGGCCTCAAAACGTGGTATTCAAAATACAGAGTTTCGAGGGGGCCTCTATAAAATTTCATCGCAATTGGATTCGGTTTTGCCTGAATCGTGTGGAAAAACACAAAAAAAAAAAAAAAAAAGAAAGAAAGAAAGAAAGAAAAAGAAAAAAAACTTTCCCGTTTTTTTTCTCCAGTGTAAGTGAAAGGGAAATCTTCGCTCGCTCGCTACGCTCACCCAATTATTTTTTTTTGAAAAATTTAGCGATAAAAGACTTCAATTTTGGCCTACACCCTGGGGGAAAACGCTGAGGTTTTTGATTATGCTTTTCGTATGTGGGGTTCTCTTTCTACCGCTAAAATAGGCTTCTCCATTTTGAGAAATTTCCATATTTACCTTAAAAACCTTTAAACTAAGTTTTTTTTACCATTTTGGATCAACCCAAAAAATTTTTCTCATAACAAAATTTTTTTGTTGGAAGCCTGCCCAGGGTGCAATCATCCCTGATGTCTAGCTATTATTTTCCCGGATAGGACAATTGTAAAGGGGATGCCCAAAAGGGCTTTTTAACAGGACTCAATCCCTTGCTTTCGCATAGACGACTGGGAAAACCTGGGAGAAAACCATCACCAGGATTTCCGGTCGTACGGGGTTTAAATCCGGGACCTCCCGATAGAGTCCCTCTCGACCACACTGTGTTTTCTCATGAAAATTGTCTTTTCATAAAAAAAAAAACTCTCAATGTTATTCGTACTTCAAACGGCTACTCTGTTATTTTAATAGGGTTTTTTATCGAGATTTGACCCTTGGAATTGATAGTTTTGAAATACAAACAAAAAATTAAAAGTTCTCATGAAATCGCACTACTAATGCGACCATACTCTCCTCAAAGCACTATTGGAGGGAAAGGGCACCGCCAATATTAAAACCACGCAAAATATACCATTTTAGTAATAACTCCAAAACCTACACAAAAAAGAAAAAGTGGAAATAAGTCCCATGTGGTTTTTAAGAAATACTGCTAAAACTTTTCAAATTTTTTTTACTATTAATGATTTTTAAACAAGGTTTTAAAATTTAAATTAAATTTTTCCGTAATAAAAAAGCTACTGTTACAAAATTTTAATAAATTTTTTTGCAGGGTGTGTTCTAACGAAACTCCCTGAGACCTGTAACCCTTTTTTGATTTTTTTGTTTTTCAGTTTTAGAAATTACTAAAATAATGTTTTCTCGGGCTTTAAAATTGGTGTGATTTTCCCTTTAAAAAGCGGGTTAGTAAATTAAATTATCAACTAATAAAAAACCTTTTATTTTTTAAAATTTTTTTTTTATTATAGTTGATTTTGAACCCCCCTCTGGGCCCGCGTAGAATCTGGCCGAGACACAGCTTTGCTATCGTAAGAGGTGAGAAAGCGGGAAAAGTCCATCTCGCAAACACAGTAGTAAGAAGGGGAGTAAAATACTCCTCAAAACTAGAGGGGAGCTCTGGGTTTTTTTCTCGTCGGGAACCTTCCCCCTTCCCCCTTTACGATGACGACAGTGACAAACAAAAAGATGCGACCACGAAATGAGGACCCCCCCTCTATCCTCCCTACCTTGGCTGGGTTCTGACCAGCATGGGAGATCCTCCCCCCCCTCACCTAGACTAGAGTGGCGCATTACGACCCCTTCTTTACTTCTTCTTCATCTTCTTTTTCATCTTTCTTCTTCTTCTTCTTCCTTTTTTCTTCTTTCTTCTTCTTCTTCTTCTTCTTTTCTTCTTCCTTCTTTTTCTTTTTCCCTTCTTTCTTCTTCTTTTTCTTTTTTTTCTACTTCTTCTTCTTCTTTTTCCCTTTTTCTTCTTCTCAATTTTTTCATTTTTTTTAATATCCATCTTAATTTGTTCCCAATAACACGGGGGTTGTTTGTTGTAAAAATTTTATATTTCAAATTTTAACTTAGTTCTTGTCCCTTGTGACAGCTAGACTCTATGATAAATTAAGGGAAAAACCCCATTTTGCAAAATTTTTTTCTTCCGCCGGTACAAAGATGTTTTTTGTACCGGGGGGAAAAAAATTTTCTTTAGAAAACAAACAAGTAATTTTTGGGAAGAAAAACATTTCAAAGTATTAAGTTTGTAGACAAGAGTAAGTTTTTAAATAGAAAAAAAAAATCGTTTTCCCAAACCCAATAAAAATTTAAAATATAATAGAATTAGGGGTAGGAATTGCCCTGGGGAAAGGGGGGGGGGGGTCCCATTTTATTCACTTAAACGTTATTTTAAAATTATGTCAAAAGATCATTCAAAATTAAAACTATGTGCGTTATTTTGTTGAACTAATTTTTTAAGAATAAAGTAAACAAAAATTAATACTTTTTTTTTTCATAAAAAAATTAGTAATAATATATTATTTCCGCGAGGCGGAAATGGAAGCTAGGGTGGTTTTCTCGGGGCGGGGGGGGGCGTGCTGTATTCCGTCCTTGTCCCCCCGCGTCGCTGCCCCGGAGCTTCGCTTCAAAACTTGGGCCCGATATCAACGCGAGCGAGTTAGTCGGGCTTTTCCCCCGCGCGGTCCCGACACTTGGGCACCAGCAAACCCGCCCCCGGGGCTCTCCCCGTTTTACGCGTAGGAAAAGATTCATCTCGCCAAGATTGTTTCGATACGCACTAAACGACGTAGAACGCCGGTCCAATACTCCCCGTGTGGGTTGACGAATAAAAACCTCTCGACCATTTTTTTGGGGTTTTTTTTAAAAAGTGTTCTTTTTTGGGGACATTTCTTGTTCCCAAAATTTTGAATTAAAAAAAGGGAAAATTTGAAAGTGATTTTTAAGGTTTTTTTTTTTTAAAAATTTTTCGAAATGTTTTTTTCTTAAAAAAAATGGGTTTTTTTCGTTTTAAACGCCCCCGATCGGTTTCTGTGATGTCCCGCGGGTCCATGCACGTGTACGATGACCTTTGAGGGGCGGCGAGCGCACCCTGGTGTTTTTGGCGGGGGCTTTGTGGTGGTGTTGGTAAAAGCTGATCGTGCTGCTCTTGGGCTGGGGTGGGCACGGGGGATGTTCAAAACGGAGAGTGCAAGGTACTCGAACACGAGGGCCAACGCGACGGGCCCACAAACCCAGGCGGCAAAGGACTAGACGACCAGGCCACCCCCACTCCTTGGCGGAAGCACAGGCGCGGAGAGTTACGGTAAAATCTTCAGGCGGGGAAGGGAAGGGTCTCCTTCACACTCACACCCGGGAGCCCCGCGACTCTGAAAGGGGGGGGGGGGGCGCGTATCGCGTATGTTTCAATCATAAATTACTAATAATAATAATATTGTAAAATATACACCATAGAATAATAGCTGTGAAAAGTACACGTACGTGAAGACCTAAGTAGATAACGCTTCGGTTCCCTTCCGGAGGTCTCGGTATGATTATATTCTTACCCCCAGTTGGGTGATACCAGACGGTTGGCTCACGTTCACAGCTCGGGGGTTTTTACCCTCCAAATATTTTTACAGCTCATAATCCAATAGTGATTCTGATTGTTTTTAACAGCTCAAAATCCAAAGTGATTTTCTACTGTATATTTTTATCATCATCTCTATATCATATAATATATTATTCCAAGATTTTAACTGGCGACATGGACTGATTCCGACGCCATTACACGAATGAAAAAGAAGAAAGTATATTCTTACCCATACCCGGTCATTACTACGTCCCACACTTTGCGGGGAAACCGATTAGGTTTGGGAGGGTAGGAGCGGAGCCTCGAGCGAACTCTACAGTAGTAAGGTCCCACCGGGGTAAAGATATTCCATTACACCGGGTTCAATCCCGTTGGACCGGAAATCCTGACTAAAGGTTTTTTCCGAGGTTTTCCTCAGTCGTTAATGATTGGACATCCCTTCACAATTATTATCCAAATTCCAAAATACCTGTTTGGACCCCTGAAGAGGGATTGAATTGCACCCGGGCCAGGCCCTCCACGATTTAAAAAAGTAAATAAAAAATTATATTTCCCTCCGGCTTGTCAGCAAGACGACAGATTCGCATTTTGTGCACTCGGGAAAACAGATTGAGTTGACAATACATTGTTTATAGTTGAGATAGAGAGACATCAACTCTCTCCATCGTCAATACATTCATACATCTCATGAGAGATTATCACTATGAATACAATCTTAAAGTGTTTTCAAATCACGAAACAATTTTGATACTAAAGTTACAGAAACTCGTGATGAGCACAATGGAACAGCGAATGACAGGTTGTTTGTTCTTTAGTTCGTTGGGAGCAGGTCTTGCTCTCATGATGGAAGGTAAAGATATAATGGTTTTAAACGGTATGTTTTATACCATTTGTCTAGCGTTGTACCTAGCATTTTCTGAGAAAATTATGTTGAGTATTATAGACTATAAAGTCATATCAGGAAAAATACGTGATCTGTTAATAACTGTCTCGTAATAGACGTGGGTATCGGAAGTTAGCTGTCATATCAGTCGGGAAGATCATGACGTGAAAAAGACTCGCATCTCACTTTGATAAACAGCACATGAAAACATCGATTTTCACATTTTTAGCTAAAAATGTAACATTGTAAGATACACTACCAATTTTCGTTAATATTCTTGATGCTCGGATATTAAAATAATTGAATCGATTTTGATTTTGACGTATCGGAAGTTTCCTATTCTGTCAGTCGTAAAGAATTGTTATCAACAGAACACCATAAAAACACTGAGCACATAAATTGTTTATTTCGTGGATAGTCAAAATTTCGTTACACTGTACATTTTCAACGTAATTGTAGAACAATAAGAAAATGTTGACTTATTCCTGAATCATGATAGAATAAACTTTTTGAAAAATTATAAATTACTAATTAATTTATGCGCCTTCGATCATTTGGTGGACAGGCCTTCGTTTATACCTGTTCACTAAATGGTTATGTAAATTTTCAAAGTTTTAAAGGTGCCGGGGAAAGAAAATTGAAATATTTCTGTCTGTGTATTAACGTGCCGCGCCCCCCCCCCCCCCCCCCATTCGAAAAGTTCATCTCGTGTTTGTTGCTCCCACCTCTTTTGAAACAATGATGCTAGCTAGCAGTGGCGTAACTACGGGGGGGGGGGGGGGGGGGGGGGCATAATTTAGTGGCAATTTTGAAAAATTGATAATAAAACTGACAATCACCACAATTTTATAAAATTTCGACGTACTACACCATTTGCATTGTTAAAAATCAAAAAATTCTGGGGTTCCCAGCCCCCGACCCGCATTAGCTGCAGGAAATTCCCCTGACCCCCTATTGTATAACGATGCTACTCTTATGTTTTTGTTGGTAAAAAAAATTCGACACCCAAAAAAAAGCAAGTGCTAGTTACTCCACTACTAAATAAATAGCTGATTGGGATTGTGATATATGATATTAGTTTTGTACTATGGTCCCTGTACGAACGGACCTCGACAATATACCCCAAAGTATCTCACTTAGTAAAAGTGACTAGTACGTAAGAGTACTGTAATAAATGAGGCCGACACAGATATTTTTATCTCACGGGCATGAGCCCAATGCGTTTCGCAGCCTTAGATTCAGATCGCGAGTAAACGACAACAGGTGAATAAAATGGATCGGAGGGAGAGTGAGAAGAAAATATACATTGAACTGCGATTTTGACGTGACATTTTGGTTTCCCCCTTTATAGGTCAGGGGGTTATACATATTTATCATACTTTTTCAAACCTACAAAATTTAAAATCTTCCACTTTTTCTTATTTCTAGCCCGGGTAAAAGCTGCTTTGATTTGTTCGGACTTGGTAAATTTCTCCTTCTAATAATTAGGATTTTTGTAAGGGGTTCAAAAAATGTCCCGGAATTTTGTTAGTCTGTAGTAATTTAATTTGAAATGTAAAAAATGGGTGAAAATGTAAAATTGCAAAATTAATCTTATTTTTTTTTTAAATAAAATACAATTTTGAACGTTGATGTCAATTTTTGGGAATCCAAATTAGCATTTTTATTCCTAAAAAATTATGGAAAAAATCTTTAAAAAATCAAAATTCTTTAAAAAATCACAAATTTCAAATTGTTAAGGCTAAAGCAAAATGTTGGGTTTCCCAGTCTCTTGCCTCATACAGGGTATGAAAGTCCTCCCACCTGAAACAACTATGTCTGAGTGGGTGGACGGTCAGCGTTTAAATGCCCGACTTGCGCACTATTCGGATCACGTGAAAGGGAAATTCATTAAATACATTTTAAATATCATTTTTATTTGTTAACAAATTGTTGTGTTTAATGCATTGTTGGGTTTTAATGCTACTATTTCAAATATGTACTTAAATGTAGTTTATTGTAGTTTCTGCATCTATATTATTAGGTTTAATTAGTTTGTCCTCGTTTGTAAATCAGTTTTTATACCCGAAATAGGATAGACGTTAAATAAATAATAAATAAATAAAAATCAACATTTTCTCGTTCTGTTTTTCACCCTCGGACAGATAAACTTATTTCTCGAACGTATAAGCATGTGATTCATGAGAGTCAAGTCCATTAGAAATTTTAATTTTAGGTCGGGTATTTTAATATGTTGTGGTGACCAAACTATTTAAAAAATTTAAAAACAAATACATGTAGGCCCTATTGGTTTAGATTAAATAAGTTTAGAATTTATTGATTGATTGACATTGAGTTTTAGAATATATAGTTTTTACCGAGAGTATTACCTTTCTATGTAGGCCTACTCTAAAACAATACCCTATTATCGAAGAAAAATATAGACATAGGTTCGAAAAGTGCGAAAGCTCATTTTTTTCCGTGAATCGTGGCGTTTCCATGCTAAATTTGATTGATATTTCTCACTTCGTCCAAGATGGAACTAGTATATAATATAAAGGCTACAGCGAGCTATTGGGTTTTATCTTCCTAGCTGGTCCTAGGGGCTCGGCTGAGCGAAAGTGTCCACGTGAGACTGACCACCTCAAAGTGACCCCGCCCACCCAGTCAGGGGTCACCTGTTGACTTGGCAAATTAGCAATTTGTAGCGTTGCTCACCGATAGAGCACATGAGATAAGACAAAACGTTTTAAAAAAGTAGAAATTGTTTATTTTCGTCTATTTCATCTTCAGTAATAGAAGTGATTTACAATTACGTCGCGTGCAGTGTTGACGCTTCTCCGCATATTTCCCAGTCACCGAGAAGTCGAGAACGCTGACTGGCCTGGTCGTTACCACGCCTCGTCAGCGGGATACTTCTCCGAAGAGGCGCGTCGCGTACTGCAAGGTGTTTGACTTCAACCGCCTAACGAAATATTTCCCAGAGCCGAAACATTTGATGATGCACTTTGGAAACAACGTTATTATTGTTGTCACCGTTTCTGAAGGGAATAGGATACATTTGGTATAGTTGGCAAATAGCTATTCGCTCAGCCAGGAAGATCCGACGTACATGAAACTTTACATAGTTGTCAATAAAGCATACAGTTATATGGACAACCCTATAGTCTATATTTCCAATATATTATGTTTATCAGCCAGGAACAATCCACGAATGTGGTCTATTTTGGACTTTTAATGGAAATCAAAAAACCTGAAAATCAGTAAAAAAAAATTAAAATTATTTCGCAAATTATTTCTTGAAAAGTGTTACTGTAGAGCCCTATATTTCCGCGTCTGTGACAACTAACCAAAATTTCAAACATATTTGGTGTCAGTCGGCCGAGCGAACTGATATTTGCTTAAAACGCATGTCCCCTTTAGTTAGCCGTGGTATGACCTTGGGAATGCAGAATGCAAAGATTTACTGGATTGTCTTATGGTTTCATTGGTTTGCTTTGCACAAACATGTCACACCGACAGTGTTCTCTCTCTCTCTCTCTCTCTCTCTCTCTCTCGACCGGCAATCCTGACTGAAGGTGTTTTCCCAAGTTTACTGACTTGTTACTGACCTCAGTGACCTGTAGGTATCGCCCATACATTTAGTCGTAAATGAAATCTATCATACCCTTGTAACCTCTGTGCCTCGCCTAGTGTGTAGAAGTCTATGTCCGTATAAGATCAAGATGAGGCGACTGTTTTATTATTTTACTGCGATCCCTCGTGTTGGGCCGAAGTTACCACCCTATAGTCCGTGGAAACAAGCTGCTAAAACTATAGGAACATTTCAAATCCGGAAACCAGCACCAAATTTAGGAGGCAGGTAAAAGACGTATTTAGAATGTTATTTTCACGGGGGACACGCATGGTAGCAAATAAGTCACCTGTCATGGCGTCCACAAGATGGCCGCCAAAATAATTCTTAAAATTGCTGTAACTCAAGAAGTAATCATCAGATTTGGATAAACTAAGTTTTGTTTTATTCGGTTTTCAATGCTCTACAAAAATGTCATTAGAAATTTTACCGTCATACAATAGTTTTTAATTATATTTATATATTATTACAATGTATTGCAATTATAGCACTTTTTGGTATATATCTAATTATTTATACGTAGAATTCGCTAGATTGTCATAAAATTTTCAGACTATGCTAAAATAACGCCAATAAATCAAAAATTTAAAGTCCCGAAAACGAAATTCCTGTAACTTTTTGATTAATTAATTAATTAAATTAAGCATTAATTTAATCCCAATTAATAGTTTCTAATTCACTTACCAAAGTCACGTAGTGTATTACACAAGAACAATATGACCACAATGAAACAAAAAATATTAGTTTCCAAAAATTAATTCCAATCACTTGCTATTAATTCAATTAATTCAATTAATTAAAAATAATGACAAAATTAATTAATTAAATTAATTAATCACCGAATTAATTACTTTTTAGATAAATTATCCCACTTTTGACATATGTATTGTTATGTATACCTAAAACTCGATCGATCGTCCATAAAAATATACTACTTTACTGACATAATGCCAATGAATCCGAATTGTCATGTCCCGAAACAAATTCCTATACTTACCGATTAATTAAGAATTAAATGAAGAATTACTTATATCTCAATAATTGTTATTGTCACTCAATTAACACATACAAAATGCCAACAGAAGTATCAAATATAACAATGCAAGTATAATTTTAAAAATTAATAGTCCCAAATTTAGTTCATGCTACTTTTCTGTTTAATTGAATTTCCCACAAAATTATTTCCTGTAAACTAAGCTTGCAAATGGTTCCCAGTTTGGCTGTGTTAATTTTACACAACAAATGGTGATTAAATCAATTAATTTTATTCATTCATTAATTCAATTAACGGGAAAGTAGCATGAACTTAATTTGGGACTAAATTTTTAAAAATTATATTCGCATTGTTTATATTTGATACTTCTGTTGGCATTTTGTATGTGTTAATTGAGTAACAATAACAATTATTGAGATATAAGTAATTCTTCATTTAATTTCTTAATTAATCGGTAAGTTATAGGAATTTTGTTTCGGGACATGACAATTCGGATTCATTGGCATTATGTCAGTAAAGTAGTATATTTTTATGACGATCGATCGAGTTTTAGGTATACATAACAATACATATGTCAAAAGTGGGATTATTTAACTAAAATGTAATTAATTTGGTGATTAATTAATTTAATTAATTAATTTTTTCATTACATTTATTCGCCTTAAAACTAGCTTTAAAATGATTCCAAGGTCGACTACATTGTGTTAATTTTACAAAATTTATTGAGATTATTGTCATTATTTTTAATTAATTGAATTAATTGAATTAATAGGAAAGTGATTGGAATTAATTTTTGGAACTAATATGTTTTTGGTTCATTGTGGTCATATTGCTCTTGTGTGATGCACTACGTGAATTTGGTAAGTGAATAAGAAACTTTTAATTGGGATTTAATTAATGCTTAATTTAATTAATTAATTAATCAAAAAGTTACAAAAATTTCGTTTCGGGACTTTAAATTTTGGATTTATTGTCGTTATTTTAGTATAGTCTGAAAATTTTATGACAATCTAGCGAATTCTTCGTATAAATAATTAGATATATACCAAAAAGTGCTATAATTGCAATACATTGTAATAATATATAAATATAATTAAAACTATTGCATTTACGGCAAAATTTCTAGTGACATTTTTGTAGAGCATTAAAAACCGAATAAAACAAAACTTAGTTTATCCAAATCTGATGATTACTTCTTGAGTTACAGCAATTTTAAGAATTATTTTGGCGGCCACTTGTGGACGCCATGACAGGTGACTTATTTGCTACCATGCGTGTCCCCCGTGAAAATAACATTCTAAAATACGTCTTTTTACTGCTCCTAAATTTTGGTGCTGGTTTCCGGATTTGAAATGTTTTTAACGCTTGTTCCACGGACTACTAGATGGAAGACGAAATAGATTCTACGTTCATAAACATGTGTATAAACTATTTGGTTGGCTCGTCAGGTGGGTTAATTACTGTTAAGAGTAACCACCATAAATCAACTATGTTGTGTTTGTTTTTTGGTTCGACCCCCTGTAGTAGTACAGGCCTAAACACGTTTTACGAAACGTTACTAAAATCTTGTTTACATACACACACATACAGTCTAATAAATATAAAGCATAATTGGCACTCAGAGCAAGAAGTTCAAGATTTGGTCTTTTATTGTACTACTCTGATTTATATATGTGGAAGCGGTAGATGATATTTTAATTTAAAATTTTCCTGAATATTTCATGATTTTAGCGGACTTAGAAAAATGTCATATTAATCAAAACATCTTTGAAACGTCGACAGACAATATCATGAACACCACCGCGAGAAAATAAAAATAAAAATGTTTCCATATTCATGATTTTTTGTCATTTTGATATATTTTTTTTCGGAATTTAGAATATGAGTTTGTGATTATTTAATTTTTTAATTAATTTCGTTTTTTTAAATTTGCTGATTTTTTTTATCTCTGTGATTATTTTTTCACACCCGTGATTTTACATATTTTCTTATCTTAGTTTTGATTGTAAATTTGTACGACAATTTTTTTTGTGTAAAGAAAAAAATTGTTTTCTTTTAGAATGTGATTAATTTACAATTCACAATTTTTTGTTATAGAAAAAAAAACGAACTCTAAAATGATTGTTTGATTTTATTGTATTCACCTCGTGAGAGCGTATGTTTACCTGAAACCCAAAACACGCGAAGGTGAAAACCGGTCCCTACATCACTTGGGGCTCTAAAAACCTGAGTTTAGTCGGGGCGCTCCGGTAATCACCTTAGCTTTACTGTGAGTGTACAGCCGGGCCCCTTGGGCCGCGGCACTTCCCGGGGGGGCCAGAGATGTGTCCCAAACCCGTGCGCCGGTTCATGACACGTCCTTTCGATTTAAGGGCAAAAGGCCTAAACCTTCCTTGGTTGGCGAGATATTGGAAGTTGGCATGGCTGCGGTTTCAACTGAGTGATGGTTCATCTGAGCTAACACTTACATAGCAGCTTTGCTTTGTTTTGGGACGACACTAATTACGAAGTTTCACCTTTAAAATTTAAAAACCCTTTTTGCCTTTTAAAATATTTTGTAAATAATTCAATTTCTGAAAAGTATGTTAGGGTCCTCATTTTATAACCTTTAAAAAACTAAATAAGATTTTTAAAAATCAAAAAACAAAAATACAAAAACCTCAGTTTTGGAAACTCATTAATTTCTACTTTGCCCAACTTCATAGCCACAATATATAACGCCAACGAAAAAAGGAAGTTTTTAATGTTTTTTAGACACTAATATGCTATTATTGTAACGCCCCAAAACTTTTTGCAAAAAAGATCTTAATTACATTTTAAATGTTCTTGGATCTGGAAATTTAGTTATTGAAAATTTTTTTTTAAAATTTAACAATTCTAGCTTTTATTTTTTAATTATTGTCATTAGCAGGTATTTTTGTGATCCAAAACTAATTAAGGTTTTAAAAAACAATTTTAAAATTAATTAAGTGGGGAAAAGTACGTAGTTAAAATTGTCTACAATGTGGTGTCGGGTTTCGTCTGTTGGTGTTCGAGGCCGGTTAACCTGAATCTGGTACAAGGTACCTCCACCAGGCGCCAAGGTGAGCGAGCTTTTGCCCCGGGGACCCACCTCATCATGACAGTTGTCTGGCTGTTGTCTGAAAAGGTCTGTTGTATGTCTGTTTTTCTATCGTCTGTCTGTATTCTGTCTGTTTGTCCCCTCAGCTACACAAACTAACAGCTACCATAGGCTAACACACAGCTCACAGAGCTTACACGCTACCGAGCTACACACATTACCAGAGTTCACACAGCTACCCAGCTACCACAGCTACACCCACTCCAGAGCTGCCACGACCTAAAACAAGCTACACACAGCTACACCACTACACACGCTACAAGACTACACACAGCTACCACAGCTACTAGAGATCACACAGCTACACACAGTAAAACAGTTTACACACAGCTACCACAGCTCACAGAGCTACCACACTACCACAGCTACACAGAGCTATACACGCTATAACAGCTTTCACAGAGCACAACGCTTTCCCACGCACACACGCTACACACGCTACACACACTACACAGGCTCCACCTACACCGCTACACACAGCTACACACACTAAACACAGCTACAAAGCTACACAGAACCACAGCTACACAAGCGACACACACGTCCACGCTACACACGCTACCACAGCTACACACAGCTCCAGAGCTAAAAACAATACCACCGGCGGCAAACTGTTGTGTCTCGCACGTTTCCTGAGGTTGAGGCCTGGGGTTTTATACACCGCACAGCCATAAATAGAGTAAATTTATATTATTTTATAACCTGATCCCAGTTGAGGCATGGCCTGATGTAACCAGGCTTGGCATGGAAACCAGCCCACCGACGAGACCATCGGAGTAATTTGTGGGACTTGGGGTTGGGAAACTGCCAAGTCCGCTGCCCCCTGGGCCCTGTCCCGTCCTGCCGCCTGCCTGCCTGTCTGTCTATCTTTTCTGTCTGTCTGTCTGTCTGCCTGTATGTGCGGAGTGTTGTCTGTCGTTCTGTATGTCGCTGTCTGCGTTCCGTCTGTCTGTCTTTATCGTCATCTGGTCTGTCTGTCTACTGTCAGTGTCTATCTGTTGTCTCTATCTGTCTGTGTCTGTCTGTCTTTCGCTTGCGTGTCTGTCTTTCTTCTGCTTTCTATCTGGTTCTCTGTCATTCGCTTGCGTGTCTGTCCCCGTCGTGGGTTTTTACCCCGTCCCAAGGTTGTCATTATGCAAATGTCACCAAAAGGTGAGGTGTATGATATAACGGGAATCTCCTGTTTTTTTAAACTATTCTCACTCCATTACTATTTTGTAAAGACAAACTATCTCTCTCGTTCCTGGCTGACTCCCACTGCTTTTTTATCACACGACGCGACTGCTTCTTGCTATGTGCGCAGGGGCCCGCTTACGTTTTCTGAAAGACCAACTATTCCCCCCTCTTCCTGGCTGCGCCCACTGCTTTTTTATCACACACGCGCTTGCTTCTTTCTATGTGCGCAGGGGCAGCTTTTGGGCCTACGTATTCGCGTTAGAGTGCGCGTTTGTTCAGACCCACTCCTTATCTGCGTGCGGAAATTGCCACAGGTGAAAACACGCTTACTGAGATAAATTTTTTTTTACAACCCGTTTTGGGACAAGTTTTAAAAAAAAATTTTCTAAAATTTTTTTCAAATCCATCCTAAAGACTCGTATGCTATAGCTGAGCCTCATCACCAAACTATAAGGTATCCTTAGTATTAGACGCTACGCTAAATCGGAGAAAACACATTTTATTTAAATCTTACAAAATCCCAAATTTGATTAAAAATGTGTTTTCGCGCCTGCATTGAAAATTAGTTTATTGTTGAAAAAAAAAGCAAATATATTGTTTAAAACTTTTTTTATGAACTATGTCTGTTGCACTAATACACTACAGTATACATAATTTTGTTTTTAAAGGGAAACATTGAAAAAAGGTGGTCATATAACAATTGAGTTTTGGTTAAACAAAAATTCAATAAATATCTTACACTGGCAACAATAAGAGTACTAGCCTAGCCACATGTTAAACCTATAAATCTGTAGGGCGGGGAATTTATAATACCCTGGTTGTGACTTCAAGCTAGATTTGTGGCTAAATAATTTGGCACCGCACAACGTATGTTCTTAGAGAGCTGGGTTCACGGTTCGAAGCCCAGTCGGGGCAAACTTTCATTACAAGAAAAATCGAGATATATATAATAATAACCTGGTAAACCTGGTACGAGGCCCTTTGCAGCCTATCAGGCCATCGATTTTTAGCGGTTCCATCAGCTAGAAGTGTCTTTAGAGACCTTTCAGAATATGTAATCTGTTCGAAATATCGAACAAATCCTTTAAAACTCTTTGAAATATCGCGCCTTTTTTGGGGATGAACGTCCACCGCCTTGGGAGATGTAATCGATTCCCTGTCCGTCCGCTACGAACAGCTGTTGACCTTTGAGGTTAGAGTGTTTCATTTCTTTTAGCTTTCCTATAAAATAGTGTTTCAGATCAAATTGTATTTAATTTGTTACTGTGTCGTGTTTTACATTGTTTGTGTTGTGATAAACAAAATGGATACAGAACAATTAAACTGTACAGACAACGAAACCAGTGCTAGGTGTGAAGAGAAATCCAAGGAAATACAGAATCAGGGTCGTGTGAGATGAGGGAAACTTCGTGTGCAATCTCTTACTACGGGGGTGTAAGATGGTGAGTATGATGGTTTGATTATTTTAAGATTAACCATATAGACTGAAAGAAAGAACATCGTCGTCTGCTGAATGTATTCGCGACAACGGATGAACATAGCGCTTATTTGAGTTGGCTTGTTTGTTCCTACCTGTTGCTTGAAGGGGACAAACTGCGCACTTTTCCCAGCACTGTTACAATATTCTGTTGTTTTTCCATCAGGGGCCTCGTAGTCTAGGACTCATTCCTTCAAGCAACACAACACAGTTTTCAATAACAAAACGCCAGATTCACCGTGGGATCGCAATGTATGCCCCTCTTCAGGTGTTGGTATGTTTGGATAGGTATGTTGCTGATAGGACATTATTGGGGAATGGATATCCGAGGGGCTCAATCCTTTGCATTGTATAACGACTGAGGGAAACTTCTGGAAAAACTTCAGTCAGGGTTTTCCCGTTACGATGGGATTCGAACCCGGGACCTCCTGAATCACAGTCAGTTAATAACAGTGCAGTGGTTAATTTTTTAAATCAATTAGTGGGCGGACACTCGACGGGCCTATAAGAACGTTTTAAAAATGCTCATTAAACAATTATTTCGGAAACAGTATGTAGGTACCCTGGTTGAGCGAGCGTATAGCGAGCCTCTCCACTTTACTCTTATGGCTCGAATGTCTGTTTTTTTTTTCTTTCTGTTACTGCTTCGATACAGGTCGCACCGTTTCTCTGATCGACCTGAAATTTTACACACATATACATACCACCTAGGCGGGTTGCTGTAGAGTTTTTGAACAAAAATCCGATCGTTGGTTATAAAAAAATAAAAAATAAAAAAAAAAATAAAAAAAAAATGTACCGATCGTTATGAAATTTTTGCAGGGTCAATAAGTACAACATTCTCTCCTATTTTCCAAATTTTCAGCTTAATCGGCCAAGAACCTTAAAGACTTATTGGTAATCATAATTCGAAAAATGATGTTAAAAAATGAAGGAGGCAGTGAAGATACAAAGACACACTTTAGAAGGCATGACGTGAATAAGTACGATGCAAAGATGTAAGAATTGTTTATAGTGTACAATGTCAATATCCAGTTAGGCCTACACTGTGTGGTGGGACTTATGGGAATGTCGTACTCGGGTCATGTTGCACGTACCGGTGCTCGCTCAACAACGCGTCCAACTGAGCGTTTTCCTAGGCCTAGTATAATGGGGGGCCTGGGGGGATGCATAGATCCAGATTTTTATTTTGTTTTCCACATTTCAAATGGTGGCATTTTACTTGTTTTTAGCGTGCTTTCGTCGACAAATTGTACATTATTGTCTGTTTACCAAATATTGTCACTTTCAAGTAACTTTTCGCAAGAAGATTGGATTTATATACGGAAGGAATTTTTCCAACTCATACATCGCATTTTTGTATACATACCGTTTAATAGTCCAGTGTTTACTACATTGTATTCACTTTTCTCCCATTTGAATTGAGAAAAAAATGTAGGTCTATTTATTTGAAATTTACAAAAAAAAATGGGGTTAAAAAATTATTTACTCGGAATAAATTTTTAAAACGTTATAGCTCCATATGGCACCGCCGGGCCGAAAAGGGTGGATTCTATTTATACTTGTTATGCTCAATGTAGTAATACTAGGAAAACGCTTAAGTCCCGCCGCGTTGATGGATGAGCGTAATTTTTTTTAAACGAAAAAAGCGAAAAATGGCGATTTTTTGATAATAGATATTTTTCGATTACGCTCAAATTTCACACGAGTATATTAATTCAAAAAAATTAAAGTTCTGTGAAAAAATCATTACATCGGATAAGGCATGCACGTTTTATTCGTCGAAGAAATGTTAAAATCGAAAAAAATCTAAAAAGCGATTTTCATAGAAAAAATTTTTTTTTTTTAA
>JAMZAV010005019.1:0-48705 GCA_024449915.1 Sweltsa coloradensis
TCTTTAAAACTGTGCAGAAAGAGGAAACTTTTAAATATTAAGAATCAGGGGGCCCCTCCGGGTGCTATTTTTTTTTGCAATGATTGAAAACGTGAGATTTGAAGCAAACCCTTTTGGATTAGAATCACCGGGACCCCACATTTATTTTCTTCGATTGCAATTTTTGACAAGGGGAGATTGGGAGTGAAACCTTTGGGTATTAAATCACCGGGCCCAAAAGGGTACTTTTTTTTCCGTTTGTTTGATCTCGACAATCTAAGAAAAGAGTAAACTTTTGTTTTGGGAACCTTGGACCTTGAAGGTGCGTTTTCTCTCAGGTTTCGAGAAAATTGCAATAAAGATACTAGCACCGGGAGGGTCTCGATTATTCAAAATCCCTAACGGTTTTTTTCTAAATCCACGGTCGTCGGACAATTGCAATAAAAGAAAATCCACAGGAGGCCCGAGGTGATTCAATACCTAAGGGTTCCTTTTACTCTCCGGTTTCGAGATAATGCAATAAAAAGAAACTAGCCCGGGGATCATGAAAAAAGGGAATCAAAAAAAACGAAAACCGTGAGGGCCCTAGGTGTTTCAATACCAAAACAGTTTCGATTTAAAGCCACTTTTGTCGAAAAAATGCAAAAAAAAAACTAGCCTTTGGCGGTCCCCGGTGATTCTTTTGTCTAACGGTTTCGTTTTCTCTCACGGTTTCGTCGTGTTTTTATTTTTGTTATGTGGATATGTGGAATGTCGTGATGGGGTTTGTGGTTAGGGGTTTAGGCGTTTGTTTTTTCTGTGGTGAAGTATACTGTCTTTGTGTGGTTGGGGTTGACCGACGGGATTGGCCCTCGCTCCCGCCCCAGGTTGCCACACCGGGTTGCTCCCCCTTTGCCTCACAAAATTGCCGCCCTTTTCCGCCCCCGGCTGCCACATAATAATACATTGATGGGGTAAGTGTGGCATCTTCTCTGATAAAATCTTTTATTTCCTTTTTGAGGAAAAAAAAAAAACGGAATCGGATGATTTTTTGGAAAATTTGGAAACTTACTTTCCCCAAAGGGCAAATCAATTCTTAACTTTTTTCTATGCTTTGGGTTCGTCCCTGTAGGCGTTTTTTTTGGAAAAAAAATGCGGAATTTATTTGCAAAGTTTTTTCAAAATTTGACCCAACTTAACTAAAAAAACAAATTTTAAGTCATTTCTTTAAAAAACTTCTTAAGATCGTCAAAGTAGGTAAGAGCGAAAAAGTGAGGAATAAGCATCACCCGGGATCTTTCTCTGGAAAAAAACCATTATAATTTTATTAGACACTGCAAATCCTTTAAAGCATTTTCTCGTCAACGTGCAGTAAGAGCGAAACTGTTAAATTTAAAAATCACGGGGGGCCCTCCCGGGCTAGTTTTTTTGCAATGACCGACCACCGTGAAGAAAAAGAGCAACCCTTAGGTATTTAAAAATCCCTGGGGACCCTCACAGTTGCTAGTTTCTTTGATTGCGTTTATCATGGCAACAGTGAGAGTTGGAGTAAAAAAGTTTTGGGAAAAAAACATGGGACCCCACAGGACTTTTTCTTTGATTGCTTTTACCTTTTAATGTGAGGTAAAAACGAAACTTGGTATTGAGGCACCTTGCCCTTAAGGGGCGTTTTACTCTCACGGTTGTCGAATAATTGCAAAAAAAAAACTAGGGCCTGGGAGGGTCCCGAGATTCAAATCCTTTCGGGTTTTTTTCTAAATACCCCGGTTTTCGAGACAATTGCAATAAAAGGAACATCCACGAGGAGGGCCCCAGGTGATTCCTAATACCTAACGGTTTCGGGGTTTACTTCAAGGTTTTTCGAGATCATTGCCAAAAAAAATAGCCCCTGGGAGGGCCCCGGTGATTCTTAATATTTAAAAAAATTTCGCTCCCTTTTGTATCGGCCAAAAAGTGCGGCAACCAGGTGCGGCAAAAACCCCGGGGCGGGAAACGAGGTGCGGCAAACCAGTTTCGGCTCAAGCCATTTAAATCCCCAAAAGGGCAAATACTACTTTACCACCGGGAAAAAACATAACGACATAAAACATAACCACAAACCACATCACGACATAAACCCCTATCCACATATCCCCATAACAACATAAAGACGACGACGACAACCGTGAGAGTGAGAACGAAACCCTTAGACATAAAGAATCACCGGGGGGCCCCCCCAAAAAATTTTGGGGTTTTTTTTTATTGCCCTTTTTCTCGACAACCGTGGCGTTGATCGAAAAAAATGTTAGGGATTAAGAAAACCTAGGACCCTCACGGTTGCTTGTTTTTTTGATTCCATTAATTTCATTGATCCCCAAACTAGTTTCTTTTATTGCATTTATCTCGACAAAACCCGGGGAAATAAGGGGCGAAACCGTTAGGTATTAAAAATCACCCGGGGCACTCCCCGTGGATGTTTTTTTTTTTGCCAAATTTTCTCGACAACCGTGGGATTAAGAACAAAAAAAACCCTTTTGGGGTTTTAAAAAATCATCGAGACCCTCCCAGGTGCTAGTTTTTTTTAAATTGGGAATTATCTGGAAACCTGAGAGTAAAAAAGGGACCTTGAAGGGTCCAAGGGAAACCTCAATACCTAAAGGGGTTTTACTGTTTCTCTCACATTGTCGAGATCAAAACAATCGAAGGGGAAAAAAGTACCTGTGAGGGTCCCAGGTGATTCTTTAAAACCTTTTAAAGGAAATTTTCTCTTAAATCTCCCCGGTTGTCGAGATCCCTTTCAAAAAAAAAATAGCACCCCCGGGGGGGTCCCCCCTGATTCTTTAATATTTTAAAAAGGTTCGCTTTTTACTGTCACAGTTGACGAGATAAATGCTATTAAAGGATCTTGCAGTGTCTAAAAAAAATTTTACATGGTTTTTCCCCGGGAGAGGGAAACACCTGGTTTATGCTTATTACCTAACGTTTTTGCTCTTACTCTCCCGGGTTTACGATCCTTTAAAAATTTTATTTAAAAAAAATGACTTAAAATAATTTTATTCTTTGGGAGTAAAGTATGGGTCTGAATTTTTTAAAACAAAATTTTCAAAATAAAATTTCCCCTATTTTTTTTCCCCCGAAAAAACGCCTACCCGGGCACGAAACCCCCCCATAGAGAAAAATTTTAAAAAATGTGATTCACCTTGTTAAGTATGTTTTTTTAATTTCCCCAAAAAAAACACCCAAATTCCGCCCAATTTTTTTTTTCCCCCAAAAAGGGAATATAAAATCGGATTATCAGAGAATGGTGGGCCACAAATTTACCTCTATGGAATAAAAATTTTTCATGTACGGCAGCCGGGGGGCGGGAACAGGTGGGGGCAACCCGGTGCGGCAGCGATGTGGGGGCAATCCAGTGCGGCACAACCACATAACCCCACAACGACATAACCCCCGTCCCCAAAAAACAACATGACGACATTAAAAATAACCACAAAAACCCCATCACGACATAACGAAACCACATACCAAAAAAACAAAATGACGACGACGAAACCGGGAGTTACGCCCCAAACCGTTAGGGATTTAAAAATCACCGGGGACCTCCAAAGGGGGCTAGTTTCCTTTTTTTTATTTTTTTTCCCACAACCCTGAAAACGTAAGAGCCCAAAAACCCTTAGGGGATTAAGAATCAAACCGGGAACCCTCCCCGGTGCTAGTTTCCCTTTTTTTTGAATTATTCGACAAACCCCTTTTTGGTTTAAACTAACTTTTGTTTTTAAGATCAACCCGGGACCCTCAGGTTTCTTGTTTCGTTTATTTCCCCTTTTCTCATTTATCCCCGGGGCTAGGTTTTTTTTTATTCATTTATCTTACAACCGTGGAGGGTTTGAGTGAAACCTTTGGTATTAAAAATTTGATTTTGGGGCCCCCCCTCGTCAATGTTTCCCTTTTTTTGCAATTGTCCCCGACAACCGTGATATTTGAACAAAACCGTTAAAGGGATTAAAAATCATCGAGAACCCCCCCCCAGGTGCTAGTTTTTTTTTATTGCAAATTTCCTCGACAACCGTGAAGTAAAAAACGCACCTTTAAGGGGCCCCGGTGATCCTTTTTAACCCAAAAAGTTTCACTCTTACTTTTTCAAAGGATGTCGAGATTTTAAAAAAAAAAAAACAATCAATGAAAAAAGTACCTGTGAGGGTCCCCGGGATTCTTAAACCCAATGGTTTTTGGGGGGGTTTAACTCTCCTGTTTTCGAGATAAACGCAATCAAAAAAAACTACAACTGTGAGTGTTTCAGGTGTTCTTTTACCTAAAGGATTCGCTCTCTAACTCTCACGGTAATCGAGATCATTTTAAAAAAAAAAAATAGCACGGGGGGGGGACCCCGGTTTATTCTTATACCAACAATTTCCCCTCTTACTGTCACAGTTTACGAGAAAAAAACTAATTTAAAAGGTTTTAGCAGTGTCTGAAAAAAAAATTTTACATGGTGTTCCCCGGGAGAAACATCACCTGGTGATGCTTAATACCTCACGTTTTCGGGGGGTCTTACTCTCAAAGGTTTAGATCTTTGGAAATGTTAATTTAAAAGAAAATGCTTAAAAAATTTTGTATTTTTGTAAGGGAAAGTATGGGTCCGAATTTTAAAACAAAATATGCAACGAAAATTCCCCTATTTTTTTCCTTTGAAAAAAAAGCCTACAAGGCACGAACCCAAGCATGAGGAAAAATTTAAGAAAGATTATTCGACCTTGTATAGTATGTTTCCGAATTTCCAAAAATCACCTTAATTTTCCCCAATTTTTTTTCCTCAAAAAAAGGGAATATAAGAGCGGATTATCAGAGAATATGGTCCACACTTAAACCCCTATCGAATCGAATTTTCATGGGACGGGGCCGGGGGCGGTTGGAAAAGGTTGGGGGCAAAATGGGTGGGGCAACCCTTTTCGACCCAAACCCGGTGCGGCAGCAAGGGGGCCCGGAAAACCAGTGCGCACAAAAAAAAAAAACCACCAACAAAATAACCACTTCACCCACAGACCAACATAACGCCCTAAAAACATAAACCCCAAAACCCCAAAACCGAAAATAAAAGACATATCCACATAACAAAATACGGGGCACGACGACAACCGGGGGAGAGTAAAAGGCACCTGCAGGGTCCCGGGGGGATCCTAAATACCTAAAGGTTTTACTCTTACTCCCAGTTGTCGGATAAACAATCAAAGAAACAATACCTGTGAGGGTCCCAGGTGATTCTTAATACCTAACGGTTTCGCTCCAACTCTCACTGTTGTCGAGATAAACGCAACGAGAAACTTTTCAACTGTGAAAGGTCCCAGTATCTTTTTACCTAAAGATTCGCTCTCTAACTCTCAGGTTGTCAAGACATTGCAAAAAAAAAAAAAAAAAACCAAGTACCTGGAGGTCCCAGGTGATTCTTAATACCTAACGGATTCGCTCTCTTACTCTCACGGTTGTCGAGATCATTGCAAAAAAAACTAGCACCTGGAGGGTCCGGGGGATTCATAATATTTAACAGTTTTTGCTCTACTTACACGTTGACAGAAAAATGGGTATTAAAGGACTTGCAGTGCTAAAAAAATTATACTGGGTTCCCGGAGAGCCAACCTGGTGATGCTTAATACCTAAACGTTTTCGCTCTTTCTCTCACGGTTGACGATCTGAGAGAAATGTTTATTTAAAAGAAATGACGTAAAATAATGTATTCTTTGTAGTAAAGTATGGGTCTGAATTTTAAAACAAACTTTGCAACTAAATTCCGCTATTTTTTTCCACAAAAAACCCCAGGGCCCACAGGCACGATCCCAAACATAGAGAAAAGTTTAAGAATGATGATTCGACCTTGTTAAGTATGGGTTTTTTATTTTTCCAAACAAATCACCTAAATTTTCCGCAATTTTTTTCTCCTTTAAAAAGGTAATATAAAATCGGATTATCAGAGAATTGGTCCACACTTCACCTTATCGAATCGAATTTTCATGTACGGCAGCTGGGGCGGAGACAGGTGCGGCAACTACGTGGGGGCAACTAAGTGGCGGCATCCAGTGGGCTAACCACATAACCACACAACGACAGTACTACTTCACCACAGACAACTAAGCGACAAAACACATAACCACAAAACCATCACGACTAACCACATATCCACATATCCCATAAAAACATAACGACGACGACGACAACCGTGGAGTAAGAACGAAACTTTACATAAGAATCACCGGGGACCCTCCCAGGTGCTGGTTTCTTTTATTGCATTTATCTCGACAACCGTGAGCGTTAGATCGAAACTGTTAGGTATTAAGAATCACCTAGGACCCTCACGGTTGCTTGTGTCTTTGATTCCAATTATTTCATTGATCCCAAGTGCTAGTTTTCTTTTATTGCATTTATCTCGACAACCGTGAGAGAGAGCGAAAAAACCGTTAGGTATTAGCAATCACCTGGGGCCCTCCTCGTAGAGTTTTCCTTTTTTTTGCAAATTGTCTCGAACAACAGTGGTATTTAGAACAAAACCGTTAGGTATTAAGATCATCGAGGGCCCTCCCAGGTGCTGTTTCTTTTTTTGCAATATCTCGACAACGTGAGAGTAAAAGCGCACCTTGAAGGTCAAGGTAATCTCAATACCTAACGGTTTATTCTTACTCTCACGATGTCCGAGATCAAAGCAAACGAAAAAAACAAGACTGTGTGGGCCCGGTGATTTTTATTACCTAACGTTCACCCAACCCCTCAAAGTTGTCCCAAAATAATGCAATCAAAGAATACAAAATGTGAGGGTCCCAGGTGATTCTTAATACCTAACGGATTCGCTCTCTTACTCTCACGGTTGTCGAGATCATTGCAAAAAAAACTAGCACCTGGGAGGGTCCCCGGTGATTCTTAATATTTAACAGTTTCGCTCTTACTGTCACAGTTGACGAGAAAAATGCTATTAAAGGATCTTGCAGTGTCTAAAAAAATTATACATGGTGTTCCAGGGAGAGCAACACTGTGATGCTTATACCTCACGTTTTCGCTCTTACTCTCACGGTGACGATCTTAGAGAAATGTTATTTAAAAGAAAAAAAATAAAAAAAAAAAATATGATTCTTTGTAGTAAGTATGGTCTGAAATTTTAAAACAAACTTTGCAACTAAATTCCGCTATTTTTGCCACGAAAAAAACGCCGACAGGCACGAACCAAGCATAGAAAAAAAGTTTAGAATGATGATTCGCCCCGTTAAGTATGTTTTGAATTTCCAAACAAATCACCTAAATACCGCAACTTTTTTTTCCTCAAAAAGGTAATATAGTGGATTATCAGAGAATGATGTTTCCCCACTTCCTCATTTAAATCGAATTAATCTTTCGGCAGCCGGGTGCGTTTTACAGGTTCGGCAACTAGATGCGGCAACTAAGTGCGCAACCAGTGCGGCACCTGAGGGCGCGGGTGTGGCAATCCAGTGCGGCACAACCACATACCACACAATGACTGACCACTTCACACAAAACAACATAACGACATAAACACATAACCCAAAAACCACATCACGACATAACGACATAATCCACATATCCATAACAAAAATAACCGGACGACCAAAAAACCCTGAAGTAAGAGCGAAACCGTTAGGTATAAATTACCAGGACCCTCCCAGTGCTAGTTCTTATTTTGCAATTATCTCGACAACCGTGAGAGTAAAAGCGCACCTTGAAAGGGTCCCGGGTGATCCAAATACCAAAGGTTTTCGCTCTTACACTCAAACCGTTGACGATCTGTGAAATGTTTTTTTGGAAGAAATGACTTAAATGAGTATCTCCGTAGTAAAGTATGGTTCTGAATTTTAAAACCAAACAATGCTACGAAATTCCTATTTTTTTTTCTCCGAAAAAACGCCTACAGGGCACGAACCCCAAACATGAGAAAAGTTAAGAATAATGATTCGACCTTGAAAAGTATGTTTTCCGGGAAATTTTCCCAAACAAATCACCCAGATTCGCAAATTTATTTTCCTCGAAAAGGTAATATAAATCGATTAACAGAGAATGATGGTCACACTCACCTCTATCAAATCGATTATATGTTTCGGCAGCCGGGTGCGGTAGACAGTTGCGGCAAAAAGGTGCGGCAAATAAGTGCGGCAACCAGGTGGGGGCAACCGGGGCGGCAACCCGGTGCAGCAGCGGTGCGGCACCCGTGCGGCACGGGCGGCAATCATGGGGCTCAACCCCAATAACCACACAAACATAAAATACTTCACCACGAACAACTTACGCATAACCATACCAAAAACCCCAGCACGACATAACCACATATCCACATATCCACATAACAACATAACGACGACGACGACACCGTGAGAGTAAGAAAAAAACCGTAGACATAAAGAATCACCGGGGACCCTCCCAGGTGCTAGTTTCTTTTATTGCATTTATCTCGACAACCGTGAGCGTTAAATCGAAACTGTTAGGTATTAAGAATCACCTAGGACCCTCACGGTTGCTTTGTTTCTTTGGATTCCGATTATTTCATTGATCCCAGTGCTAGTTTCTTTTATTTAATTTATCTCGACAACCGTGAAGTAAGAGCAAACCATTAGGTATTAGGAATCACTGGGCCCTCCTGTGGAAAGTTCTTTTTTTGGAATTGTCACGACCAAACCCTGGTAATTAGAACCCAAAAACCCTTAGGTATAAGAATCATCGGGGAAAATCCCAGGTGCTAGTTTCTTTTATTGCAATTATCTCGACAACCGTGAGAGTAAAAGCGCACCTTGAAGGGTCCAAGGTGATCCTCAATACCTAACGGTTTCACTCTTACTCTCACGATTGTCGAGATCAAAGCAATCGAAGAAACAAGTACCTGTGTGGGTCCCAGGTGATTTTTAATACCTAACGGATTCGCTCTCTTACTCTCACGGTTGTCGAGATCATTGCAAAAAAAACTAAACACCTGGGAGGGTCCCGGGTGATTCTATATTACAGTTTCGCTCTACGGACAAGTTGACGAGAAAAATGCTTTAAGGATCTTGCAGTGTTTAAAAATTAAACATGTGTTGCAGGAGAGCATCACCTGTTGCTTATTACCTAACGTTTTCGCTCTTACTCTCAGGGTTGACGACTTAAGAAATGTTTATTTTAAAAGAATGAAATTATTATTAGTATTCTTGTAGTTTAAAATATGATCTGAATTTTTTTTTTAAAACTTTGCAACTAATTCCGCTACTTTTTTCCACGAAAAAAAAAGCCTCAGGCACGAAACCCAAGCATAGAGAAAAGTTTAAGAATGAAAATTCCCACCTGTTGATATTTGGGGTTGGAATTTCCAAACAATCACCTAAATTCCGCAATTTTTTTTCCCTCAAAAAGGGAATATAATCGGATTATCAGAGAATGATGGCCAACATTCAAACCCCTATCGAACAAATTATCATGTACGGCAGCCGGGTGCGGTAACAGGTCAAAAACTAGTGTGGCAACTAAGTGTTGCAACCAGGTGCGGCAACCCAGTGCGGCAGCGAAGTGCGGCAATTTAGTGCTGCACAACCACATAACCACACAACGACATAACCACGTCACCAAAGAACAACATAACGACATATCCACATGTCCACATAACAACATAACGACGACAACGACAAACCTGAGAGTTTTTTAGCGAAACCGTTAGGTATTAAAATCTACCGGGGCCTACAGGGCTAGTTTCTTTTATTGTATTTATCTCGACAACCCTGAGCGTAAGAGCCAAACCGTTAGGTATTAAGAGTCACCGGGACATCCCAGGGGCTAGTTTTTTATTGAATACTTTGACAAACGTAAGAGTTTAGAGCGTAACTGTAGGTATTAAGAATCACCTGGGACCCTCACAGGTTTCTTGTTTCTTTGATTCCATTATCTCATTGATCCAGGTGCTAGTTTGTTTTATTGCAATTGATCCAAACCGGAGAGTTAGAGTGAAACGTTAGGTTTAAGAATCGACTTGGACCTCTCGTGGATGTTTCTTTATTGCAATTGGGCTCGACAACCGTGATATTAGAACAAACCGTTAGGTATTAAGAATCATCGAGACCCTCCCAGGTGCTAGTGTTTAAATTTCATTGACTCTACAACCGTGAGAGTAGAGTGAACCGTTAGTTAAGAAATCGACGGGGCCCTCCTTTGGATGTTTCTTTTATTGCAATGTCTCGACAACCGTGATATTTAGAACAAAACCGTTAGGTATTAAGAATCATCGAGACCCTCCCAGGTGCTAGTTTCTTTTATTGCAATTACCTCGACAACCGTGAGAGTAAAAGCGCACCTTGAAGGGTCCCCGGTGATCCTTTATACCTAACAGTTTCACTCTTACTCTCACGGTTGTCGAGATAAAAGCAATCGAAGAAACAAGTACCTGTGTGGGTCCCAGGTGATTCTTAATACCTAACGGTTTCGCTCTCTAACTCTCACGGTTGTCGAGATCATTGCAAAAAAAACTAGCACCTGGGAGGGTCCCCGGTGATTCTTAATACCTAACGTTTTCGCTCTTACTCTCACGGTTGACGATCTTAGAGAAATGTTTATTTAAAAGAAATGACTTAAAATTATGTATTCTTTGTAGTAAAGTATGGGTCTGAATTTTAAAACAAACTTTGCAACTAAATTCCGCTATTTTTTTTCCACGAAAAAACGCCTACACGGCACGAACCCAAGCATAGAGAAAAAGTTAAATGATGATCGACCTTGGGAAGTAATGTTCGATTTCCAAACAAATCACCTTTTTTAATTCCGCAATTTTTTTCCTCAAAAAAGGTAATATAAAATCGGATTATCAAAAATGAGGTCCACACTTCACCTCTAGGAATCGATTATCATGACGGCAGCCGGTGCGGTTGACAGTTGTCGCAACTGGGTGGGCAACCAGGGGGCGACAACCTGGTGCGGCAGCGGGTGCGGCATCCAGTGCGGCAAACCACATAACCACACAACAAAATAAACCCCTTCACCACAGACCAACATAACGACATAAACACATAACCACAAAACCAACATCACGACATAACGACATATCCACATAACAATATAACGACGACGACGACAACCGTGAGAGTAAAAGAGCACCTGGCAGGGTCCCCGGTGATCCTAAATACCTAACGGTTTTTACTCTTACTCTCACGGTTGTCGAGATAAAAGCAATCAAAGAAACAAGTACCTGTGAGGGTCCCAGGTGATTTTAAACCAACTCTCACTTGCGAGAAATGCAATAAAAGAAACTAGCACCTGGGATCAATGAAATAAATGGAATCAAAGAAACAAGCAACCGTGAGGGTCCTAGGTGATTCTTAATACCTAACAGTTTCGATCTTACTCTCACAGTTGTGGAGATAATTGCAATAAAAGACACTTGCAGCTGGGAGGATCCCCCGTGATTCTTAATACCTAACAGTTTCGCTCTAGCTCTCACAGTGTGGAGATAATTGCAATAAAAACACTAACAGCTGGGAGGAACCCCCGTGATTCTTAATATCTAGGGGTATTTGGCTCACGGTGTAAATAGAATGAGTTGGTATTCGTACACTGGAAGAACAATAATTGTAAACCACAGAAACATTGAAGCAATGGTAATGCAGGCGAGGAAATCTGGCGCTTACCTGTATTTGAGAAGGTTTATTACTGTGTGTCCACCCAATTTGCTGGTTCCTGAAGATTTAGAAGGGGTTGACATTAACAAGTGTCAGCCAAGGCTTCAGTACAATCGGCATCTATTCACTTGGATGGCTTAGGTAACCTTAGGTAGGAGCCTTAGGTAGCTTGTTCCGTCACAAAGGTAGTGTTGTTATTGTAGGATTTGGTGACGGTGTTAAAACTGTACAAGTGAATGTTGAAAAACATATTTATTTGTCTTGAAATCGCTCACTTACATTTCTTTTCTCACATTAATAATCATGAGTACATTTCAACAAAACATAGCCGTACGACATTCAATACAAAGTGATGGAAAACTCTCAACAGTTGGATAATAAACAAAACACATTACGAAACATAATAGCTCTGTAAGGTAACTAGTAAATATGATTAACGATATAGATAATTCGATACGATATCATTATTGCAGGAAATCAAGCGTATAATCCTTGCCGTAGTATCTGAAATATTACGAAAATCCAACATTTTTACAATTCCAAAATTAATAATAAAAACCGCGCCGTGGTCTGCAGTACGCATTTCTGCAGCCCAACAAACACTTCTTCCACTCCTCAGCTACGATAACCATTGCAAGAAACCTAGCACCAAATACTGTAATACGAACAGCTTTGCTATTAATACGGTCTACTTAAAGGAGATATGGGCGAAAACAAATTACAAAGATTTCAATGTAGTTCCACCCCAACTCACCGCCGCGCCACTAGCGCTAATAACATCAACATCTTTCTAATCGACAAAGAAGTTTGTCGGGCAACTTCTTTATCTACTTTAGTCCGATAGTTCCTCGCCTGGACCTTGTTTTTTGTCACCAGCGCTGCCCATGTTAAATTCGGGCAGTAGGCCGAATTAAAAGCGAAACTATTTTATTACAGTATTTGCTAGCACCTTTGACAAAGAACCAGACTTAAAATATAATACATATAAATAAAATAAGAATACGTAGCATTATTTGTGCAGTAATGCGCAAACCTCACACCAACCTCGCTTTTGTCTCACGGAGCTAGCTTCACACGGGAGGACGTCAGACGAGTGGCTAACATCGGCGTCACGCAAGAGGATGTACTAGGATACGCGTGATCTCTCACAGAGCTAGCTTCACACGGGAGGACGTCAGACGAGTGGCTAACATCGGCGTCACGCAAGAGGATGTACTAGGATACGCGTGATCTTTACTCGCTTGTAAATAATAAATAAAATATATTGTTCCATATTGTATTGATACATACTGATGAAAATATATCATTCGATTAATAAAGACTATGCTATTCGTACACTACTAAGTTGCTGCATTATTTAGGATGATTGTGGAGACATGAAATCATGTCGAGATTCATTCGAAAAGCTCTATTAATTAACCAACCATCAATGAAACATTGACATTTTCGCAGTCTAAAAATTCAACATCAGGATAATATACCATAAAAATGGCGCCAATATTAATATTAAAAAAAATAGTTCAAAATATATGTACCTATCTTTTAAAACTATAAGTAGGCATGCCATATAGGCCTACAAACTAAAAGAGTAAAGCATAGTTCAAATTTATATCTTTTAACATCATGACATTAATTAATACAAAAATAAATACATTTCATGAATGTAATAAAATTATTCTTGAACATAATGATAACTATTAAAAATAAACTGTGAAATATGATTCATACATGACTCAAGGGTTTATACAAATTGTATTGTTTTACCCAATTTGAGTTCCTAAAAAACAAGAAAATACTGTGTGCGATAGTATTGTAATGTTGAACGGCACTCGTAGAAAATTGGTCAAGTTTGACGGCGGAACGTTCGTTCAAACCTACCTAATAACAACACACGAAACACACAGTGTGAGCGGATTCAGGCTATTGTATCGACTTCTAACCGATATTTAAAAATCAAAGGTTGATGACTGCAATCTTAGTTATAAATGAGTGAGGGTCTTGAAAATAACAGGAAAACATATTTTTACATGTTTTGGGGACTAAAACCGCAACGTTCCTGTTAGCCTGCAAATTTTTGGACGATAGTGTAAATACAGAACTAGGTGCTACACTTTATTTAGAGCAACCATTTTAAAAATATTGTTTCTACTAATCATTGCTGTTTACCTCCTAAAAGGAAAAACAATTTTCTGAACTAACGTTCAATGTATGAGTTTTTTCGTCAGACGGACAATCAGAAAATCTTTTTTCATTCTAATTTAATGTGGAAGGCAATGATGTGTAGAAACAATATAAACAAAAATGTTGTTTAAATTATGTGTAGCACCTAGCTCAGTGTTTTTACTCAAGTCCCAAAATTTGCATATTTTAATGGCCGACAGGGAGGTTACGTCCCGGTCAAAAAAATTAAATAGGGTGTAGGCCTATATATATATTGTTTTTTGTTATGTTCAAGACCATCTTCTATTTAGTTATGGTTTCGGGTCATCTTCCTTTGACCTTTAAAAGATCGGTTAGAGGTCGATACAAGCCTTCAACAAACAAGACCGAGGTAATTGTAGAGGCGAGAGTCTACGCTTGGTTGCGATGAGGACTCTGCTTCTGTGCGAGGACCGGTCTCATATAAAGCAAGGATCTTCAAACATTTCTTCAATCATGTCATTGTCAGTATCACTCTTGGTTGTCGCTTCGTTCTCCTCATGTTTAGGATCGTTCACTTTGGAGGCGTCATTGCGTTGTTGGAGTGTTGTGTCGCTGGTAAGCTGCGAACAAATGTGAATTATACCAGTTAACATTAGGTCCTACCCAAAACTTCCTTGAGGACTTCAACACTACTTTGAATTGTATTTAATAACATCAATTAACCAGGGTTCTATATCTCAATTTGATACTATTCATAGGCCTAGAGCTAATTAGCAGAAACTTCAACCATATTGACTATTTACTGGATTATAGGCCGCCTTTGAGTAATAGCTACCACCCTACTTTGACCACTAAACCTTAGTGTGTTAGAAACACGATTAACATAACGACATTGCATAATGGACGCACCCTACTTTTTGAACTTGATATTTTAAAATATATCCGATGCCTATATTCGCATAAATATGGTAGTTTAGAACAATGTACCTAATTTTATAACATTTATGGGCCAAGATTAAACAGGGAACACACAAAACCCATGAAAAGACAAAAGTTTTGGAAACAAATTCTAATGTGATTGGCTAACTAAAGTAAACAGAATTCTATGAACTTGAATAAATTTTACACAAGATTCAGCAAGTTTTGTGCGGGGAAAGGTACCGAAGGATGACAGCTTACCTCAGAAACGTTAGGTAAGTCGCACAGACACAAGTAGATGAACATACAGGTAGCGTCTGTGTGACCTAGGTACCCAATGTGTTAAAGGTAAGCTGACGTCGTTCTGTACCCTTCCCCCCTAATAAAACGTGGTTATTCAAGTTCAGTTTACCTACGCGAATAACACAGGAATAGTTACCCTCGTCTTGCCCGTCTAGCCTGCGCTTTCTGGTGGGCGCTACGACTTGAACCGGTTGGACGTAGCTGGAGGTTGATGGCTGAGCGAGTGTCGGGTGGTTTAGTGTGGGAGGTACGACTTGAGCCGGCTGGACGTAGATCGAAGTTGATGGCTGAGCGAGCGTAGGGTGGTTTAGTGTGGCGGGCTGCGGCGCCTGCACAGGAGGCTGCAACGAAATAAGGAGTCAGTTTCAAGAAGATGTCAGACAAGAGTTCAGTTTCCCAACCTTAACAGTCCTGTTGACAGATCTCACACAACATTTTTGTACCCCCCCCCTAGCGGCGGAATATTGAACCCGTTGGCGATCATGCGACATCTGCAGGTAGACACCGCACTGAGCTTGTGGCAAGCCCTATGCAACCAACACAAATAATCAACATCACTTTCCGATGTAAAATCATTTATAACCAAATCAATCAAATTAAGCGGCAATGCCATTTTCATAACTTAACCAGAAGACAATACGGGGAGCCTATCAAAATCAACATTAACTAGGAAAACGCTTAAGTCCCGCCGCGTTGTTGGATGAGCGTAATTGGTGTATTGAGCTGCCATGTGTTATGCGGATTTTTTGTTGTTCTGTGAAAAAATCATTTTTGTTGAAGATTTTTTTAAAAATTAATTTAAATGAAATAAAAAATAAACTTAAATTTTAAATTTGTTTAGTTAATCGAAATTTAAAAAAGAAAAAAATCGTTAAATTGCGATTAAATCATAAGAAATAATTATTCGATTGCGCTCAAATTTTACACGAATATATTAATTCATAAAATAAAGGTTCTGTGAAAAAATCATTACAATCGGATAAAGCATGTAGGTGTTATAAGTAGAAGAAATTTTTCAAAAATCGAAAAAAATCGTAAAATTGCGATTTTAATGAGAAATAATTTTTCGATTACGCTCAAAAACGTGGCAGTTCTAAGTTCAGAGATTTCGAAGACCTCCATAAAATTTCATTGCAATTGGAGTATCGGTTTAGCCGGAATCGTGCGGACAAACAGACAAAAATACAAAAAGAAAAAAAAAACATTCCGGATTTTTTTCTCCAGTGTAGTGAAATGGAATCTTCGCTACGCTCGCTACGCTCATCCAATAATCGTTCTTCTTCTAAATTGTTAAAAAAAATACGCGTCTTAGTCAGGTCGGCCTAGCCTAGACCTAGGCCTACGGGAAAAATCAAACAAGAATAAGATCGATCAAATAAAGTAGGGTGTGTGTGGGTACCCGAAATTTCAGTTTGGGTATTTAGTACCCGAACCGAAGACCGACTTTGGTTCGGTTCCGGATATTTTAAATCACACGCGTAAGTCACGACTTCTCGTCAGTAGAAGGCGCTGGCTCAAGATTTCCGTCAGGCCGCCGCTACACTCGCTGCTATGACTACACTCGCTGCTATGACTACACTCGCTGCTAGTGCCACACTACCCGCTAGTCCCACACTCGCTGCTAGTGCCACACTCGCCGCTAGTGCCACACTCGCCGCTAGTGCCACACTCGCCGCTAGTACCACACTCGCTGCTAGTGCCACACTCGTGCGCACTACAGACTGCGCATAGCTCTAGGAGGCTTTGCTTGTGTCGACACCGCTATGATGATCGTTTCTCCCGAGTTTGACGACCAGTGTTCGACTGTCGATACAAAACACGTCACACGACCTGGAGACTGACGCCACAGCTGACGCGGTGCTTTATTGTTTTGTCCACACTAAAGTTACACTATTTCGTAATATAATTATTAAGCTAGGAGCCTTTAGTTTCTCACTTTCGGTATTATTAGAGGCAAGTTGGCCTAGTATGATTAATATGCATCGTAATATTGTTTTGCAGGTGAAGCGCAATCGAAATATGTTAACTACAAATCGTTATGACTGATTTAACCCTACTTCTGCCTTCCACATAGTCATAAAGACGTATATTTAATCAACGCTCTACGAGTTTAGTGTTTACAAATTAATCCAACTTCCGTTTAAGACTTGCGATCGCGGCATTTATATTTTATTTTTCGTCTGCGTTGATTTTTCCGAAAAAATGAATAACCATAACTTTATTATAAGTAATCACACTTCTCAGGTGGAAGATAATATTGAGTAGAGGCCCAGGTTGCTGTTTTAGAAATTTATTTTATTTATTTATTTTTTAAACAAACTATCCGGAACCGGAACCGAAAAATCGGATAAAAACTAAAACCTGGAACCACACATAGGGTTACCATAAGTGTCTCAGAAAAAAAGAGGACATTTCGTGCACAGACATTCGCAAACTACAAGGGGTCTGGGGCGGAGCCCCAGCCGGCGGAGGCGAACTTTTTTTTGGACATTTTTACAGTCGGCATAGCGTTTAGAGCGATATGAACAAGGGTCAAGGAAGGACAGTGATGCCAACGCCTTTTAAATTGAGGGGTTATTTTTTAAAAGAACATTACATTTTATGACAAAACTAAGACAAGTGGCCGAGGCCTACAACACTTCCTTACATACGCCGTACGACGAGGACACAAGGCACGAAACATACGGAAATGGTAACTAAATCACGTGATATAGTACACTGCTTGTTGCACAGCCTGACGTGTTGTGTGACACGCTCGGACAGGCTCGGAAATGATCGGCTGCTCGTATTCGGCGATTTACGGTCGGTGGATGGTAAGTGAGGGGGCGGAAGGGTGCGCATACACCTCTGCATGGAATTGGGTGAAATAACCGGATATTTGCATTATTTTGAAAAAATTGCCCGGACAGACATAAAGCCGGACGTATGGTAACCCTAACCACACATCACTTAAATAAAGCGGCAATGCCACTTTCATAGCCAAACCTGAAGACTACCTGAAGACAATACATCAAAATCAACAATAATATCGGTTTCGCTCTAGGCTTAAGGGATAGGCTACATTTGGACTGTCACTTTCATGATGAAAACTCATTGGTACTAGATCGATAAAATTATGCGTCGCCTGACAAAAATCCACCAGCATCAACAATAACTATTTCTTGCAATCTCAAGTGTCACAAAAATACAGGTCGAGAAAAATCCGCCATTTTAAGATTTTGCAAGTTCTGTGGAAAGTTGATTTATTGAAAATAAATTGCTTGCGAGCAATTTTGAGCAACCGCATTCGAGTCGAGACTCGACCCTGCAAGGAAGTCGGAAGACGCAGCGATTTCTGTTCTTCCTCTCGATCGATCACTAAACCACATAACCGCAAACTGGGGAATTATTTTGAGTCTCAAATACTCGACTCAATACTAGACTAGACTCGAAATTTTAGGTACTCGCACAGCCCTAATTGTCACCATTAATCTGTACACGAGGCACTAGCACCAGTAGGACTCAAGCAAGCAGGTTGGTCCCAGTGATACGAGAGAAAACACAATGGATACTTGCCACTTCCTTGTTTGAAGTACCGTCACTCTTCGTTGGGGCCACGCTTAACTTTTTGTAGATTTTTTCCATCCGGTCTTTAATGGACCGGAACTTAAACTTTTGGTTGTGCATAATACTGTAAATAAGAACGCAGATCATAATTAGCAACGTGGCCTTAAAGAACTAGCAATAATGTTTTAAGAAATAAGAATTAATTTAATACAGTAAATGAATTACAACAAGTATTTAAATTTTAAAGTCCTTTGCATGTAAAGAACAATCCCAGGTATCAAGAAATTTCCCCTCCTCGTTACCACCTCCACTCGGCACGGGTGACAGTGCTCGCGAGGCGTTGGAATGCGGTAGGCCGCAAAACCCATTCATCCAGGTGTCATTGTTAAAAACGCAATTTTTGATGTAGGTAAAATGTTATAATTTCTCAATTATTTTCAAATATGTGGAATAATCATGTAAAATTAATATAAAATAAACTTTGTATTTTTAAAATAGCATGAAAACTGCCGTAATTAGAGTTAGTTGTAACTTCATGGTTACGATCAGAATAATTACGGCAGGCAATGATTACGGCAGTTTTCAAGCTATTTTAAAAATACACAGTTTATTTTTGGCATCCGAGGAACAGCCCTGAACTGGATCAAGTCTTTCATATCACAACGAGAACACTATGTCGAACTGAATAACTCGAGCCACACTGGAAGTGGGGTGAAATACCGCTCCTCACTGCAAACTACCGATGTAGGCGTCCCACAAGGCTCAGTACTTAGCCCAATTTTCTTTGTAATATTCATCAATGACTTACCTACAAACTCACCCCAAGTCTACCCAAGCACTTCAGATACCATGGTTCTATTTGCGGATGACGCATCAAGAATCATCTCAACCCAGAAGTCTTCAGATCTTCCAACAGCAGCTAATGCAGCAGCTATCCAAATGAGCCACTGGTGTGACAAAAATCAGCTACTCCTGAACCAATCAAAGACCTCTTTCCTACAGTTCCACACCTACCAGAAACATCTGTCCAGTAGCCCACTCATCCGTTTAAATGGCAAAAGTGTAGTGCAAAGTGACAACATAAAAGTACTTGGTCTACATATCAGTGACACATTGGACTGGTCAGCCCATATAAACAGTGTGGCCAACAAAATAAACAAAGGGGTCTTTATGTTAAGAGCATTAAGGAAAGCAGTCTCGCAAATCCTTATGCGTCAAACTTATTATGCTTTTGTGTTCTCCCACCTAGTATATGGGATTATGTTCTGGGGCACCTCTGCCCACCTAAATAGAATATTTATCATACAAAAAAGAGCAATCCGCACATGGTGCAACGTCAAACAACGACACTCATGTAAACCTCTATTCACTAGATTGAACATCTTAACTGTGCCATCCATATTCATCTATGAAACAGCTTGCTTTGTTAAAAAATACCCGAAATCATTCATTCAAAACTCAGAAATACACAATCACTCCACCAGACAAAAGAATAACATACTGGTACACGTAATAGACCACAACCTCACATTATTTAGTAGAGGCCCTGTTTATGCTGCCACGCTAATATGGAACAAACTACCAACCCAAATAAAAAAGATCAACAATATTTCTAGATTTAAGTATGAACTGAAGAATGTATTATTACAAGGAAAACGCTTAAGTCCCACCGCGTTGTTGGATGAGCGTAATTGGTGCATTGAGCTGCCATGTGTTATGCGGATTTTCTGTTGTTCTGTGAAAAAAATATTACTTAGTTCAAGATTTTTTTTAATTAAATTAAATTAAATTAAAAATAAATTTTTTTTTTTTTAATTCATCGTAATTTTAAAAAAAAAAAAATCGAAAAATTACGATTTTTATAAGAAATAATTATTCGATTGCGCTCAAATTTCACACGAATATATAAATTCATAAAATTAAGGTTTGTGAAAAAATAATTACAATAGGATAAAGCATGTAGGTGTTATAAGTAAAAAAATTGTTTTAAAAAAGAAAAAACCCACAAAATTTATATTTTAATGAAAAATAATTTTTCGATTGCGCTCAAATTTCACACGGATATCTTAATTCATAAAATTAAGGTTCTGTGAAAAAATCATTAAAATCGGATAAAGCATGTAGGTGTTACTTATAAGTAAAATAAATTTTCAAAAAATCGAAAAAAAATCGTAAATTTGCGATTTTAACGAGAAATAATTTTTTGATTGCGCTCAAAAACGTGGCAGTTCTAAGTTCAGAGATTTCGAAGGCCTCCATAAAATTTTATCGCAAATGGAGTATCGGTTTAGCCGGAATCGTGCTGACTAACACACAAAAATACAGAAAAAAAGAAAAAAAAGAAAGAAAAAAAAACATTCCGGATTTTTTTCTCCAGTGTAGTGAAATGGAATCTTCGCTTCGCTCATCCAAAAATACTCCTTCTATTCAGTCAAAGAGTTCCTACAATGGGAGAAAATTACGATGTAACAGCTACAGACTATCCTAGGTTTAGGTTTAGATTGTTTGAGTAAATTAGTAAATTAGTAAATTAGCCCATTTAGCATAGGTAGGCCTAGTTTATAGGAATACAATAATGTAGTTAAATATTAGTTATTTTATGTTAATTTTGAGAGCTTACTATAGGGTCTATGTGGACATGTATACTAGGAAAACGCTTAAGTCCCGCCGCGTTGTTGGATGAGCGTAATTGGTGCATTGAGCTGCCATGTGTTATGCGGATTTTCTGTTGTTCTGTGAAAAAATTAGTACGAAGTTGAAGATCTTTTTTAAATTAAATTAAATTAAATAAAAAATAAACTTTAATTTTTAATTTTTTTAATAAATGGTATGAATTTTAAAAAATTGAAAAAACGAAAAATTGTGATTTTTATAAGAAATAATTATTCGATTGCGCTCAAATTTCACACGAATATAATATAAATTCATAAAATAAAGGTTCTGTGAAAAAAGTATTACAATAAAATAAAGCATGTAGGTGTTATAAGTAAAAAAATTGTTTTAAAAAAGAAAAAACCCACAAAATTCATATTTTCATGAAAAATAATTTTTCGATTGCGCTCAAATTTCACACGGATATCTTAATTCATAAAATTAAGGTTCTGTGAAAAAATCATGAAAATCGGATTAAGCATGTAGGTGTTATAAGTAAAATAAATTTTCAAAAAATCGAAAAAAATCGTAAAGTTGCGATTTTCATGAGAAATAATTTTTTGATTGCGCTCAAAAACGTGGCAGTTCTAAGTTTAGAGATTTCGAAGGCCTCCATAAAATTTCATCGCAAACGGAGTATCGGTTTAGCCGAAATCGTGCTGACAAACACACAAAAATACAGAAAAAAAAAGAAAGGAAAGAAAAGAAAAAAAAAACATACCAGATTTTTTTCTCCAGTGTAGTGAAATGGAATCTTCGCTTCGCTCGCTACGCTCATCCAATTAGCTAATAGCTTATATTATGTACACCATCAACTGACTACGAATAAATAAATAAATAGATAAATATATTAATTTTACGTGATTATTCTATATATTTGAAAATAAATGAGAAATTTTAACATTTTAACTACTTAAAAAAATTGTGTTCTTAACAATGACACCTGGATGAATGGGTCTTGCGGCCGACCGCATTCCAACGTCTCGCGAGCACTGTCACCCGTGCCGAGTGGAGGTGGTAACAAGGAGGGGAAATTTCTTGATACCTGGGATCGTTCTTTACTTGCAAAGGACTTTAGACCAAGCTGAAATATAGGCTTCTGTATGATCACTGGGCTGTTGCGTCGTGTTGATGATGAGGCTCTGCTCGACGTTGCGCCACTCATGTTGGTGGATTGTTTGGTAGGGCACAGTGATCATACAGAAGTCATCGACAGGTCGTGAGAGCCTACAATATCTCAAGCTAAACTACATATTATTTTGTTGTGAATAAGCAACGGCATCAGCACCAGAGTCACCTCTAACCTATTCTCTTAGATTGAATAAAGATGCAACTTAATCCAGCAACAGCAGCAAAGGCAGCATTTCTCTTGTTGGTTCCTGGTTCAAATCCAGGGTGTTTTGCTGCTCAAGCACTAGAGTTGAGATAGACAAATAATGGAAGCCATGCAATTACTAACTACTTAAATTTTGAATATCGAAGATAGATTCAAAAAAATCGTCACGAAACATTTGACGCAAGAATGGGAAACCAATTTTCTACCAAAGAATCGGAATCGGTAGGCCTACCGTAAGGTCCAAAACAAGAAATACATTTCAATGGCCAAAATATTTTCCCCATTACTAGTAGGCAGTGTTGGGGAAGGAACTTTTAAAAAGAACGCGTTCTCGCGAACGCGTTCTTTTTTTGTGAACTTTTCAGTGAACTTACTCTTTTTTAAATGAAAGAACTTGAACTTTTAAAAGTTCATTCCGAGAACGAACTTTTCAGTTTTAGAAAGTTCATTTGTAAGTTCTTTCCGTGCGCCGAGCAGCCGTCGACTCGCTGCCGTCGACGCTTATTAACAATAACAAATCGTTGTTTATCGTAGTTTTTTTTGTTTATTTCGATTAAGGACACGTCAACCGTTAGGTCATAATGAACCACTCTAACCTAGGGGGGGGGGGCATGCTGGGCAGAACCAGCCACGAGAAAGGGGAGGAAGGGGGGTTTCTCACGTCGCGGTCGTCATCGTCTTTGTCATAGTTCGTTGTGTCTAGTTATCGTCGTCGGGGAGGTCGTCAAGGGAAGGGGACAAGGTCCCCGACGACGATAGCCAGAGCTCGCCTCTATTTATCGTTTATCGTAGGCCTAAGTTGACGCACGTTCAGCTGATTTTGACAACATCACGCACGATTCACGAAGTTAAAACGATGTACGCCAACTAATTCGGAAAAATCTTGGAAGTCTAAAATGCTATGTATCTGCATTAATTTTACAAGCTGGTCGACGAGAATGTATTACAAATCATCAACACGATCAAAGACAGCTCAACACTTTCGTCCGACTCAAACTCGCGAGTAAATTGGTACTCGGAACACCCCTAATGTTTTTTCTCGTGTTTTTCTTCAATTTACGCTAGCCTTTAATAAAATAGTGATTTTTTTTACAAAAGAACTTTTAAAAGAACTTAGTTCATATTTTAGACGAACTTGAACTTTTCAAAATTTTAGGTTTTAAAAGAACTTGAACTTTTTAAAAGTTCATTATTTGAGCTGTGAACTGAACTTTTAAAAAGTTCATTTTAAAAAAGAACTGACCCAACACTGCTAGTAGGATATAGCTTTGACCATTTTTAAATTTAGACAGTAGCCTATATAAAGTGCTGGTACATATAAAAAATAAGTAAAAGTAAAATTACAGCTGCTTTCCCCAAAATTTATCATTTCATTCATGAGGTAAAATCACTTACTTTTTATAGTTCCCCACTTTCACCTACACCCGTCACCCCAAATTGCAGTTCCAGCTAAATTATTTTTTTAGTTGTTGGTAAAACCCTAATGATAAAAAAAAAATAACCAGAGGTTACTTCAGGGTGCTTACTTCTAGCGGAAAATTTTTATTCTAGAAACTTGTGCAAAAAGGGGAAAATTTTGGGCGACTGTGGCCACGCTTAAAAATGTGTAAGTGGATATCATAAACACTTTACTACGACTAGTGCTTCTACTTAACACTACTTCTAACAACTAATGTAATTGTAAAATTTGGAGTATTTATTATTTAACATGCAGGCTATGTTTATAGTTGTTAATATGGGCATTACGATTATATTGAGGTTAGGATTGTCGTTGATCCATATGCCTAGCCTTGTCTACTTCTAATCATATTGGATCTAGGTAACCAATGCTTACCTAACCAAGGCCTTATATCAGGGTTGGCAAGTTTTAGCCACCCCCTGGTTTAAACTGTGGTTTTATCCGGTTTTAACCGGCCTGGTCAAAACTCATTTCAGCCGGTTTTAACCACCTTCAACAGAAAGAATAGGCCTAACATACTTCGGCCCAATCATTTTTACAATAATTTTTAATATGTTTTAGTTCTCGTGTTGGCATTATTGATTTTAAATTTCCCGCGTTTCTGCTGCCGACCTCGATGAATGTGCTGTGAGATCACGCCTTCACATAATAAGATAGCATGACCGTTAAAATATTCCAGTATTAAAAAATCGTTTTCTCAAAGGCCAAAATATGTGTACGTCACTTTCAGAAGCAGTTTGATGCCGTTTTACACTGTTTTACTTTATTTTACGAACAATTTTAGAGGGTGGTTCTGTGTTATTATTCTTGAACAGATGGCCATCATAATGCGAGGGTGACCAGTGCTGCGATCCTTCGGCAGTGGCATTGAAAGAGAAACGCAGTACAGCCTCCTGACTTGAGTGCTGATAGACAATAAATAGAGGTCCGTGAAAGTGGTTTTATTTTGTAGTGAATTTCGATTTTAAAATTGAAAATTTCGGCGTTATTGGTTTAAAGCTGTATTTCAGCGGTTTTATCTATATTTAGGCTCTACCCATTTATATGCGTGTAATATTCATTCACGACTCGCATATCATTCTAGCCACAAAACAACTAAGTTTGAATGTAACTTATGTTCAGACTGGTGTAAGTTACTACGAGTAAATTCATCATTTTTTCTGAACTTTATTTTATAAAAACTTCGTTTGTTTAAACTATACTGTATAAAATATTAAAAATTACTCAATAATTTAACAATAATTCCCATTTTTAGTGCTTTTCGTCGTTAAAAACGTAAATTTTGTGAATTTCGGTGTTATTACGAAATTTACACCTATTTCGGTGTTTGGCGGTGATTCAATTTTGGCATATTCTGGTTTAGATTTGATCAATTCATGTTCACTTTATGAAATGAAATGGTTAGCACATATTTCAATTTTATCGTCAGTCACGAATTTCACGGGGCTCTAACAATAAATAAACAAACAAACAGATAAAGGCTGTAGAATACAGAAGTCCATGATCTTATTCTAAAAACTAATGGTATATTGCAGTATAGGGCTATGTAGTTTTTCTGACTTTTGGCCAGTTTTAGCCGGTTAAAACCATTTTTAGCCGGTTAAAACCAGTTTTAGCCACTGGCCTGGACAAAACTAATAAAAGCCGGCTTTTTGCCAACCCTGCCTTATATAGTCTAACTTAGACTAAACCTACTTGTCCTCACTGACCAAGGTGTAGGTCATAGACATAGCCTAGGTATTTTACAATTGCCTCGCAGAGCCTAGTCCTCCCTGGAATGAAAATGGCCCGATATTGATAACAAAATCGCATATTAATTATTTTGCTTCGTTGATAAATGACGGGAAAATTAAACCTACACCCAAGCAAACCTCATCAGCATGTGGAAACTACAAGAGTGACAGAAATTTAAAAAAAACTATGCATGTTTTGAAAATGCTAAAGCTAAATGTTTTGAGATCTAGGCCTAAATAGGGAACTGTCCTTCATAACCAAATTTGGATATGTCCCTACTAATAACCTCAAATATCGACCAGTAACATATTTTATGCGTCCGGCTTTTATTAGCGCTAACTGTGAGCGAGCCAAAATTTGAACCGCGCTTCGCGCCGGAAAACGGCCATGCGCCATTGCAGGTGGGCGTGACGTCATCGTAAGGTTTGCCGAGGCGGCGAGCTGACAGTTCTGCCAATCAGCTTCCCCTCCTCACCTCACGATGACGTCACAACCAAAAGAGCGCATACTTAAGTCTTTGTGCGGGAAGTCAAAACCCAGGAACTTTGAACATGCATAGAAACCACAGATTTTATTTTTTTTAGTTTATTTTAAATTTTAATTGCGATGTTTATTAAATTGAATATTACAAATTACTAAATACGTGTAAGATATATTTGAAACCAAGGACAGTTCCCTATTCCAATCTATTCAGATCTACAATGCACCAACAATCCAGATGTTATGAAGTTAACCGACCCGGGTAACTTAGGGGTAAAGCACCTGACCGGCAATCGGGAGACCGGGGTTCGATTCCCCGTTGGGATGGATTTGTAATTGACGACTCGAAATGGGCGGAGCTTAAAACGATCGATAGGTCACGTGACTAGTATTGGGTATAAATCCTCATTTCGCAAGTTGGCGCTGCTGAACGGCGCATCACTTATCATGCTCTAACTTTTATTCTATTCATAATTTGGACAATACTTAAATGAATAATATTTAGCAAACATATCATTCCTTGTAATAGCGATCGTTTCGACTTTTTGACAAAGTCGTTAGCTTGTTATATAACAATGTACGCATCACACAAGTGAAAATTATCAATGACTTAAGTTTTCTCATTAATTAATTTGACAAAAAACTACTGATCGGATTTCGACAAGAATTCTTTTTAAAAATGCATCAGACTGTTTAGACAAGAAATATTCTAACTTTCTAGATTGAAAGTGCACTGAACGAAAATTTACAGCATAGAGTAATATGCAGCGTGCACTTTTACAAGGCTCATGAGTGCGGATTTTAGATAAAAACACATACCCTGCATATTACTCTATGCTGCAAAGTTTCGTTCAGTGCACTTTCTATCTAGAAAGTTAGTTTATTTCTTGTCTTAACAGTCTGATGCATATTTTTAAAGTGGTGTTGTCGAAATCCGATCAGTAGTTTTTTGTCAAATAAATTATTGAAAAAACTTTAGTCATTGATAATTTTCACATGTATGATGCGTACATTGTTATAACAAGCTAACGACTGTGTCAAAAAAATCGAAATAATCGCTATTACAAAGAATGATATATTTGCTAAATATTATTCATTTAAATATTGTCCAAATAATGAATAGAATAAAAGTTAGAGCGAGATAAGTGGTGCGCCGTGAAGCAGGCGTCAACTTGCGAAATGAGGATTTATACCAACTAATTCCGCCATGTTGCCTCGTGACGTCAGGAGGCGGGTACAATTCAAGTCGTCAATTTCTGGATTGATTTACAGAAAAACAATTTAACGAGTGTAATAGGGTAAATAATATTAAATTAAATATAACCTAAGTTTAAACTAGGCCTATGGATCAAGAAATAGGCAATAGTGCATGTAGGGAATACTAGTCATTTATTGTAATTTAACCCATCGGCATTCTATTTAAAATCTCGCCGCCTGGCCCCTGAATTCCATTTATTTTTTACAAAAAGGGGTTGCGGAGCGCACCTCAGCAAAACATTCACTGTTACAACAAAAATAACCCGATTTACTTGAAATAAAAACTAAAATGTAGCCTAAATTAATGTCTAGGGTGTATGATCTTTCCTTTGATTTTTCTTGGTGTCAAAATATCACACCCCTCATCTTCGTCATATCCTTCAAAATATTGCAATAAGCTGTAATCTTTCCTTCAAGCATAGACAGGCTAAAACTTGACCGAATGACGACCCAAACACATTGTTGGATGCAGCAAAGTGCGTAGAGTACAGCGAGCGCAATCTCTTGGTGATTGGACGAACCATTCTCATACAACGACCGATAATGTAGCGCGCTGTTCCCTTGCTGTTCCAGCCCGTCGATCCGATGGCCAGGTATGTCGGCGCCCGTTTTAAACAGCCCGTCGATTCGACCGGCGAAAACGCCGATGGGTTAATCTACCTTCGGTGATCATATGTTCATATATTATTATTTCATTATATTATGTTTCATTATAGTTGTGCTCCATTTTAACACTGTAGCAAAAGCTACCTAAAGTGATGGTCTTTCTTTGGCCACACTTTTTTTTTTTGCTTGGCTACTCGAGTCACTGAAAATTTGGTAACACTCAAAAATTTACTGAAAAATTTTAAAATCTTATCACTTATCAGTTATCCTTAGAGATACGTTTTTTTAGCACTTAAATTTAGAAAATTTAGCATTAATTTTGACAAATTTAGCATTTTGTAGCATCAATTGGTTTCTTTTCCACCAAAACCCTAAATGTAGGGTGTTTCTTAAACTTCTTCTGGTAAATGATGAATTGTAGGAACATTTCAATTCAATATAGTCACATAAAACGCTAGAATACATTACTAAACTAGTTCTCAATAGGCATTAAAAACATTATTTTTTAGTAAAATTAGCATTTTAAATCGTCAAAATTAGCATTTTGTTGCATCAAAAACCTAAAACGCTAAAAAAACTTATCTCTAGTTATCCTGACCAAACAATTGACAGGTGAAGGACCCTTGTCGCCCAAAGTCACCCAATCTTACAGTACAGCCCTCTACATCGCACAAGAGGAGCTCGCTCCGTTGTATGTTGATTGGGTCTTAACTCTTAAAGGCATTAAATCACAATGGATGAAGTATTTTTTTAATACAAGAAGGTGTACAAAAAATAAGAATGCCGGACATTTTGGCAACCTTGGATGAGGCCTATACCCTATACAACGGTTTGTTTTGACGCGCGCCTGGGGGCATGTGACGCGGGTGGATGGGGACCTGCTGAGCTGACCGAGCCGGCCGGGCGAGGGTAGACACTCGGTTAGAACACGTGTTGTATTTAGTAAGGGGTTGACATTCTGTGTGGATGAAGTGTTCGCAGATTTGTTCTAGCACAGTGACAGCTCTACAAGTGTTTTATGTACTAATTTAATTAATGTGATAGTGAATAGCATTACAAGGTTTGTCGAGATATGTGAAGAGTACGGATGGCTCAGTGACTTCAGTTAACAAACATGCCTATATAGTTGAAGTGTGGATTTTGTCTTCTTTTAGGTTCTAGTAGTTTTTAAAGTTAGTGATACGTGTGTCATACAAAGAGACGGCAAACATACCGAATAAATCTTACTTTTATAAATAATTAATGTGTGACGCGTGAGTGTTTAAATGTGGATGTATTGGACAACAAAATCAAAATCAGGTTTATGATACAGAAATGTGGTTTTCATATGATTCCGTGGGTTAAAATCGTGTTACAAATGAATACACTGTTCTAATCCTTACAATGATAAAGAAATCATTAAAGTCAAATCACTTTTAGTCAAAGAGTCCACAGTACTCCCGTATGCGACTTGAAATCTTTTAGATATATCGTTGTTCTTTACACGTGGAGAGTAACAAAAACTGTTGCCTAGCAGTGTTGAGAGAATGAATGTTAATAATATGCTCAAACCCATCATGGATAGTAATACAATCGAAATTAGCACGCAAATTTTTTATTTTTTCCGATTCGTGACAATATAAGCACTCTGTGTCGGTATCCATTGATGTACATTCATTACAACTACACCATTTAAGATCACCTTTCCTGCCACTAAACTGTTTTATCCAGGCTTCTTTTTCTTAATTTTTCTTGAGATTTTTCCTCTGTTCACTTTCTGTATATGAAGGCTCGAAAATGAAGGGAGCTAATCCTAACACCCTGTACATAGAACAAACACTTTTCAACTGACCCGCCTGTGCCCGATGGTATTGAATGGGGGGGCAGTGAGCGGCCGCATTTACTCGAGTCGATCGGTAGCGAAGCTCTGTAGCCATCCAGCTACGTCACGGGTGGTGACGTCACGCACCATACAATTTCCACAATATTGGTCGTACCATGTTTAAATATTGACCGATTTAATTCATTTTTTTTTCTAAATTCTTAAAATAAATTTAGGTTTAACATAAGTAAGCAACAAGTCAATGTGATAGTATGGCTTTAATACAGTAACGGTGCGCATACCTTGTCAGCCCCACATGAAAGCCCAGATTCTTAAACGGGTTACGAGCTGCTTCTCCGTCAAATTTCACGTGGTCCTGCAGCATCTCAATATATCTCGGGAAGTTCTTGAGGAAATGAGCGTTCATGATCGCTCTCAGCTCCGCTGGCATCGTATTGGAGCCCTCGAGGTTGCAACAAACCGCCACCCGCAGAGTCTCGTGCTGGACCAGCAGGTTGTACCTGGGACCAAGAAGGCAACGCTTTAAAGGGGCTATTAACTCAAAAAATTATTTTTTATTATTTTATTATTTATTCATAGCACAATACTACACTAAAATGACAGTTTAAATTTTTTTATCTTGTAACTGTGATTTAAGGCTATTTGGCCACGTTTTTCTATTTTCCAAAATATGCTACCAAGTCAAAATATAGTGAATGGCTTTGAAACTTGGCTATTTTAGAAAATCAAAAATATTTTTTTCAAATTTTTCAGATCCGGAACACGGCCAATATAGCCACCTCAAAATAATTTCAAACTTCCATTCGCCAAGGCACACCATTCAACGTAGGATGTTGTGTTTTTGTGACATTAATTTTCAACTGATTTTCTATAGGCTGACTGGGAGAAAAATGATTTTTTTTAACAATTGTCTGTCCTGCGAATCTTTTCGTTTGGCACACGAGAGCACACTACTCAAAAGGGCCTACCATTTTTGGACACAAATTTAAAGGGTAGGTTAAGAAATTAATAATACATTTTAAGAGGAAAGAATACTAGGCAGCTACCCATGCAAAATTACACAAATTTAGTAACATCTCAAAAAAACGGACCCAAAAAATTGAAAAGGTAGCTTCAGTAGTTAGTTCCAAGACGTAAGGTCCAACCAAGTCGCATGGTGTAAGTCGTAAGAAATGCTAGGCGTTTACAACAACATAACAACAACCATGTCAGTTTGACAGACTCACCTCTCAACGCCGGCAAGCTGCATTTTCCGGACTCCGGGCTCGTTGTAATAAGGGTCTGGAGAAAGTAGGCTTCTGATCGACATCAGAACTGACTTTATCGTCATGGCCGCCGTCCACAGATCCTGGTTGCCATACGTACCGAGGATACTCAGGCACACCTGTGGGGCGCATTGCAAAAACTATGTTATAAAGTAGGGATGAACTCGCTTACCAATATTATCATTGGAGTACACGAGTTTCAGATGACGTCACACTGACTTTCATGGCCGACTGGTGGACAAAAATTGCCTTGGTGCCATCTAAACACAATGTTACAAAGGGTGCATTTTATTGAAGATTTCTCAAAGCTGCATAACATTTGGTGGTTTAAACAAATCGAATATGTATTCTTATTTTTTAATGTTAATAATGTTTTAATATGGAAACAGTTGTTAATTGAAGTAGTAGTTTATTCAAAAACAATTAAATGCCAAGACCTTAAGCAGGTCTAAGGGCTATTTATTATATATTTATATATTATATATATATTTATTTTTATTTTTATTTATTAATATTATTTATATATTTATTATTAATATTTATAAGGCTTATTCTAAGGGCAGTCTTTGTCAAATCAAAACCCTCACCTCTTCAAATTAAACTCAACTATTCATGACCATGATACACGATCGCAATCAAAAATTCATGTCCCAACTCACAATACAACGAGTTTCTCCAAAGGACCTCATTACCAATGTCTAACAATCTTCAACCATATACCCCCAGAAATTAAAAAATACAATCACTAGACTCTTTTAAATATACATTGAAATCATTTCTTATAAAGCATTGCTTCTCTACACCATCAATGAATACCTTCATCCAGCTGACGTTTAACTAATCTAGTGCGCCCGAACACACAAATACCCCACCCATAGCTTTACACTCAACTTTCCTTCACACTCCTGAAACTACTATGTATTTTCATGAATATAATATAATTTATTATATATAAACAATTCAATACAAAAATAAGTATTGTGTATAGAAATAGAAGGGAAGATATTATGAAATTATGAAATGTATATTTTAATGTATATTTTTATGAAATTGTTAACAATATGTATTACTCTTTACCATAGGCTAGGCTATTCACTTTCTCTAAAATGAGTTATACTTGTGCAATGTACCAGTCAAGGTGAATAAAGTTATTATTATTATTATTATTATGTACAGTAAGATCTCTCTTATCCGAGTTGGATGAGACCGGGGGCACCTCGGATTTGCGAAAAACTCGGATGGCGCGGATCAATTGTTTATTTGCTCTCGTAGCATAGCCTGATGTGGTAAAATGATATATGACACATGTAATGGATAAAGGAACATAAAATACACACGATACACTTCATACAGGGTATACTAAATGATTTAATAGCTTGTAATTCAAGCTCACGAACACACGTACACAATTAGGCCTACATGTCGTAATAAAAACGTATGTCTAGGCCTAGGCCTAGGCCTAAAATCGACGCAGTAGGCCTAGGCCTACAATGCAAACATAGGCCTAGGCCTAGCTCTCTTTCTCATGTGGGAAAACCTCTCACTACTATGCCCGCGCTGAAGCTCACGACGCAAGATAAGTCTGGGAAAGAAATAAGATAAGCCCAGGAATAACAATTCAATGCGTCGTGATTACGAATTTCGTGAATCGGTTGAAACATGATTGCATCTAGTTCCACAACGACCATCTTTGAACAGCTGTGTGTGAGATGGCTGGATCGTATGCGCACGCACAGGCGCGCGACGCACACTGACCTCTATATGCTCAGTGGGTGGCACTGACGCTTACCGGCGATGCGCCCGACGCACACTGACCACTGAACTCTATACGCTCAGTACACTGATGCACACTACTCGAAAGTCGAGATATATCGCCGATCTATCTTCTTTGCACTCACTCGTAAGGCATGCCTACAAATGTATGCGAGTACATTTAAAAAAGTGCGGCGCGGCGTCTGTAATTATTTTTATGTTTTATTTACGTATTTAAAACTTTAATTTTTTTTTTTTTTTTTTTTTTTTTTTTTTTTGGCGGCTCGGTTAACACGGAACATCGGATAAGAGGAGATCGGATAAGAGAGATCTTACTGTATAGACTTTTCACTTTCTCTGCAAAGTAGTCTAAGTGAATAAAAATATCTATCTATCTATCTATCTATCTATCTATGTCAGTTGGCCACTTTTTACACTTTAGTAGTAGACCTACCATTTTGTTGCTGACAAAAAGTATTTCAATATTACTGGAAGTACCTTAGCAAGTCGATCGGTACTGACTTTTTAGTCGTAGACCTATCAGTGTAGGTGATGAGAAGTACGTAATTTCTTCCAATCGGAATCCGCCTATCGTGGACAGGCTAAAACTGCATTCTTTACCCACCAGTTTATTTTAAATAGGTAGGGCCTTACATTGGCCTACTTCAAACTACAGTAGTAGGAAAACAGCCTGGTTTAACATCAATGTAAAACATAAATAAAATAAGTGATTTTAAGAAAGAAAAAAATATGCTTCTGTTGCCACCGGTATTTAGCAGATTAGGCCTGTAGCAAATTCCACAAATGAACAACCTAGGCCTACTCTTAAGTTTCTCAATTTAATTAAATAAATAAATTGTATTTAGAGTCTACCCACTCAGTTATATAACTGATTTTCAGTGGGGACAGTAAATCAAAGTAGGCCCCGGCGCAATCGAGGAGTGAGCGATAACCAACCAAAGACCAACGAGCCATACGAAGCCCATTGGGAAACACTCCTGTAGATGTAATTGATTTCCATACAACCCTAAGTTGTAACATGGAGGCTAGTTGTGATATCTGGAATGCCAAGGAATGAGAGCACCTCGTGGCACAGGGGGGGGGGGGGTGAGGAGGGGGAGAGGGGGGCTACTCACCTTACCGTCCCGGTAGAGGTTTGGATGCACACACACTTTGCCATTACCGGTTGTCATCAGTCGCACTTTTGGTGGGTGCCAGGGGTACTGAGCGGGTATTGTGATTTCAAAGTGAAAGAATCCGCCTTCGTACGGTGTGTCCGCGGGCCCGATGATCAGCGCATGGGCGCACTGAAACAACAAATTATATGCGTAAGTGCGGCCTCTGACAATCTACCGTAACTAAGCCAATATAGTTGCCTAGATTCAAAATCGGCCATGCCCACCAGCGAAACAAATACAAGTTGTTTCCCATACCAGCCTAAATATTAGGATTTGGCCAGTTTTGAACCCAACCAAATAGCAAGGTCGCATCTTACACAGATAAATGGCCTGTTTTGAATCTCACATTTATTAATTTTGGCTAGGAACAAATATCTATAGCCAAATGAAAATTACAATTTTTTAAAATTTGCTGATGGACATGGCCAATTTTGAATCTAGGCAACTAAATTAATAACGATAGTTCAAAAAGAAAACGGAACCTACGTAGCACGTACCAACATATTTGAGTCTTCGTAGAACAGGTGGATGCCCGGTTCCGGGTCTTCCGTCAGTTGAAGTAAGTCCCTGCAGAGTCTCTTGGAAAACATTGGGACGGCGAGGTTGGGCTTTCCGGTTATCGGAGGCATTCTTGATCAGGCCTAGAAATAGAGGCACTTCTGTCGTTGGGGTGGGCCAGTTTTTTAACACTGTTTTTCTTCAATAAAAACAATGAAAAACAACTTCGAATGAGAAATAAATGAAGAATAACTCATTATTAACAATTTATTAACACTAATCACTCTAAAAATATACAATTATTAGGTTAATTATTACTCTTACTAATAACTCGCATAGCCTATTTCACTGTTTTCGGCCCGTCATCTTTTAATCCTGGCGTGCAGTCCCTGACAAGAACATAATAAAAAATAACAAAATAGAATCATCACGTTTTTGCTGTTATAGAAACAAAAAAAATACTTCAAACCTTTTTCGTCGCTATTTCAAGCGAAAGTACTTTTTCGTTCAAAGTCCTTTAGCCTACTTAAAATAGCGACGTTAAAGGTTTTGTAGGTGGAGTAGGCCTATTTTAGTGAAAAAGGTTGGTACTGTACGTCATGTTTCATTTTACGATGACAAATGCCCAGTTTACACCTCGTAGGTCTAGGCCTAGGCCGCGTCACTCCTCGCAACTTATAGCTTTTAGCCTACAATTATTAATAAAACATAATGAAATGAAACATGTAAGTGTATTTTTTAATAATATAAATGACTATTTATAAAATATTACTCATTTTAGGTTGTTTTTCATTGTTTTTATTGAAGAAAAACAGTGTTAAAAAACTGGCCCACCCCAACGACAGAAGTACCGAAATGGAAACCGCATTAAACAACTTGGCAGAAGAGCCGTTAAATTCTTGAAAAAGATTGCTTCTAATGTGAAAAATGCCTATCGGCTAGTTAGATTGGAGAAGGGTTGACAGGTTGGGAAAGCAAAGAGAACATAAATCCCAGCCTGAAGGGCTGGGGACGACAAAACTTTTCACCTGCTGATGACAACTGCAGCTAATTCAAAGTTGTTACCTTAATCCACGACGCGTTTCGTCCTTCTGGGACTCATCAGGCAGATGGTGGCCACCAAAAATCAGTTTACTACATGCAAACAAAACTCACAACACATAACCAAACCTGTGGTAGGGCCACGCAAGAAGTAAATTCTGCATGCATGTTGTCATCATCAGCAAGGTTACTTCACACACCATTCATACTGAGCCACACCGTCAACACAACCAGTAAGGGGGCTTCCCTCCCAACTCTAGTGCTTGGGAGACAAAACATCCATGACTCACCCTGGATTCAAACCAGGACCCTTGGCAATAAGAGAAAAGCTGCCCCTTCTGTTGTTGCTCGGCCAGGGTGCCTCTTCATTCATACTTAGAGAAAGGGTTAGAGATAGGAAGGGTGGAAAGTCACACAACAGCACAACCAGTGAGGGGGCTTCCCTCCTAGACTCTTATAATATATATAAATTTGAATACGTACCCTATCTATGGATGTCTAAAGAAGAAATGAAAATTCACAAACAATATTGATGGAAATAGAAAAACATGGTAAAGAAACTATGAAGACTTACCTAAAGCAGAATTTACCTGAGCCACTAACTGCTAACAAATAACAGTATTTCTGCAATTAATTATCAACAAGTTGAACACGCATACCTATATCATATTATGCATTTAGACGACAAAGTAAAAATTGCTAAATTGCTAGAAGTGGGCTAGGGCTCAGCTCTACTTTTCGGAAATATTGCTCGCAGTACCTAAACCAATGGGTGAATTGTGTGATGTTACGTTGACTACTGAGTTTCTACGAACACAATAACATGCCATGTCGTAGAATTTGAATAAAAGCTGTCTGGCCTACTGTCATATTATTTATTTATTTTGCGTCTAGCCTATTCAGTTAACCACATGAACACACGTGACGCATACGGGTGCGTCATGAGGACGCGCGTCCTCCTATACACATGACGCTCACGTAGTGCGTCATGCACATTTCAAAGTCTCCCGCCAGATTCACGTTCATATTCCCGCTAAAAGCTTGACTGAAGTAGTTCAAGTAAGTTGCCGTTAGATAGCAGCACTAGCTAGATTTGTGTTCTCGTTTCTCAGAGGGTCACTACAGTAATCTATTTGATAGCTGGAAGTGTCAACATGTGTTTCCAAGATGGCTACGCGTCGAGTTAAAAATTACGGAACGAATGATGTTTCTTTCAATAATCTTTTATGAGATCGCGGAAAAATTAAGTGAGTGTATCTAGTGGTTCAGAACATAATTATTTATCAAGCGATAGTGAGGAATCGGTGCCGGACAGTAGTGATATGTCGGGAAGTGGGAGTGAAAGTGGTGGTGGGGGTGTGACGGATGATGGACAAGACAGGCCTAGGCCTAGACCTAGCCAAAACACGCGCAAAAGTAGCAAAGTAGGGCTCAACATCGAGTCCTGCTTTGAAAAATATTTCAAAAGCAAGTGAAATTGGCAAGAACAACAAAATAACAAATTTAAGTTAAAAGGGCGTGAGGGGGCAGGGGGAAACGGTTTAAGGAGATTTTTGGGATTTCTTGGTGTATATGGGGCCACAAAATGTTTTAAAATGGGTGTGTTCAATGGGTTAAAAAACTGATTTACAAAGGAGAACAATTAGATTCAGGATACTTTATGCGGGATAAAATTTTAGGTTTGAAAATTGTTAACTTGTCAGCTACTGACGTAGGGGCCTACTGGTAGCCTACCTAAACAAAATGAAGTGCGCGTCGAAAGAAAGTCAACAATTCTCTAAAGTGACGCTACTGCAGTAGCATAGCAATTAGGCCTAGTGGCTCATCCATTTACACGATGGCAATGCATTACCTGTCGAAAATTATAGTGGCAGGCAGTTAAACATTCCTCGTATAAATGCTGACTGTAGGCCCAACAATGTTTTCTAAGTAATTTGGTTTATGGGGATGGGTACACCAAACCACATTATGCGGAGTATGCGGAGTAGGTGGCGCATTAGACACTTGGTTGTTTGTATGGGAGTATCAGAGTAAGAGTATCAGAAACATGACATGACTCACTCATTGACTTGGGAGTTTTCCTAGTCTAGTTGGCTAAGGCACCTTTATACCTCCATGAATGTTGGAAACCCGGGTTAAAATAACATTTCGGATACATTTTTTTAATTCTGGTTTGTAGGGGGTAGGATTAAAAAATGATAGAACATGTTTTCAAATGCATAGGCCTGAGTCTGACAGTAGGTGAGAAGGAAAACGTAGCCAGTACAAAATATGAGTAAAGATTGCAAGGTTTACTGTATGTACTAATGTTGGGGAACCTGGAGCGTGTAAGATTTGATACACCTTGGTCACAGCATGCACTCACGGCCTGATAAACTTTATTCGTTAAAACGATTTCTTCAATTTCAAAACCATTGTCGTTCAATTAAATCCTACACATTTCCGACTATTTTTCAATTTGTATTTCTTGTAGGTTTAAATCGCAACAGATTCAGAGTTTGAAAATTTCATGAAATTTACAGTTTTTAAAGTTTCAATGAAAGTTTAAAAAAAAATTTAAATTTTGTGAAATAGGTAGGCCTACCGTCTAGGGCCTATTTGATTTCCAAGGAAATCTTCAAAAAATAGGTACCGGTAGGCCTACCTACAAACTACATTTTTAATAAACCACCTTTTTCTTATAAGAAAGGTTTTTATTAGGCTAGATTGACAAAAAATTCACATCTGTGAAATGTTACCCCATAGGCCTATAACCCTGAGACTGTACTGAAATAATAATATTGATATAATATAATTGACCTACCAGTAGGCATACCACAGAGAGAGAGAGATATCAAAGCAATAGAAATGAAACTTATTAAACAAATTAATTTAACTAATTTTGTGTGGCTTGTTGGTCTTGTGGTTAGCCATCCATGGTTAGTATCCGCTGAAAAATTGGCGCGTAAAGTAGGGTACCCAGGGGCGGACAGGCCCGCTGGGCAACCGGGCAAGTTGCCCCGCTGGCAGCATGGGCACCGGCAGGAATTTTAGCAGGGGGGGCAACAATCACAATTTGTAGTTTCGTTGGGCAAGCACGGGGGGTTTGGAAGGCGGAGCCCCCCAACAATAGCGCCGCAGGCGAAATTTTGAAAATCAGGTTTTAAGAATGCATTTGGTGGGTTTTAGAAAAAATTAGTGGGCTGAATACGATACCGAAATTATGTAATTTTTGTGCAGTAGATACTAGAAAGTAAACAAAAAAACATTGTGTCTAAACTTTTATACGGTTACTAAAATGGGTTATGAGTTGAAAATGAAACACACGTATTAAAAATAAAGGCTATATTTTAATTGCATAAAATTATAATGAATGTGACTGTTTTGATCACATTTTCTTTTCTAACATAAACTGCAACTTGTAAGTTCTATCCAGTTGCAATGCAATGTGGAATAAAAATATAAAACAAAAACACGTTCTTAGAGTTAGTTAATGTTGTTTTAGGGCACTCAACAGTAGAGTTATCAGTGCCCATGTCAAGTGTATTGGAATCTTCCAAATTTTCTTTATCCATAATTGTGGATTACCACCATGTTTTCTTCCCTCCAAAGGGAGGAACGTAAGGGAAGACGCGGGGGGTTAGTGGGAAGGAGTGAGGATGTTGGATAGGATGGGTTAGACTGGGTGGGAACGGAGGAGTGCTCGTTGCAGAGAGGGCCGGCAAGTATGGAGAAGAAAAAAGTGAAAGAAGAAAACAAATATGAGTAAGGCTGTGTGAATGAAGAAAGGTGTGATAAAAAGTTGCGCGAGAGCTCTCTCTGCAACACGCACCCCAACTGGCCAGAGCTCGCCCTTAGTTTTGGGGAGTACACTATGCTCCCCTACTCACAGGCCAAACCACGGGAAGGTAGCGAGTTGGACTTTGAAGGCCCACGTTCTTAGAGGTCTACATCGACTAATAATATACTAGCGATTCACCACCAACAACAGACACAGACAGACACTGACCAGTAAGTGTTGCCAATACCCCAGCACCAAGGCCGCTAGTACCAACTTAAAATACCGCCAAATTCAAAGGCAGCACCGGCACCGCTAACTTTGATGAAATAGCAAAAAAAAAAAAAAAAAATAGCAACACTCCGCTCCCGATCAGATCATTAAACATATTAATATTATTAATATTAATTTTCAATTGAATTTTGGTTTCACGAATACATTAATTTAGGGTCATGTGGGGTATTGATGAGACAGCAAAAAAGTGGGGCTAATATGAGACAGGTCCTAAACACCCTGATAACAATGCCAAATTTAAATTTACAATATTGTAAAATGTTGTGCAACTCATCTACTTTCATACCTAGTAATTTTATTTAAAACTCCATCAATATGATGCACAATAAAAAATCAAAAGTAAAATGTTGCATTTTCCATTGAAAAAACTTTTGCAAATTACTTGAAATCTTTTGTTGTGGAATCATTAGTAGCCAGTAAGTTGGTACCCATGTCATAGATTTGTTATAAAAGGATACCAACTGTACATTTTGTAAAAGAAAAAAAGAAAAAAACTCTCAAGAAGGGGTATCTAGAAGGCAGTAAAGTCAAGGGGCTAAAATGAGACAGCATTTGGGGCTAAAGTGAGACACCACCTGGAGCCTAAAAGAAAAAAAACATGAAGAAAAATGAGATAGGCCTATATCAAATATCAGTGTTGCCGATCATGTGATTGTGTGTTATGAAGACGAGTACTTTCCAGGCATCATTTATAGTATTAACGGATCCACATAGGCCTACAGCATTAGGATCATGGCTATAAGTGGTCAGAGTTGGAAGTGGCCCGATAAAAAGGACATACTTACATACGAGATTGAAGGCATAAAAAAAATGATTATTGATCCACCCAGGCACGTAGGAAAGTTTTGAAAGTTGGGGAGGGGGGGGGGGGGGGAAATCCATTAGGAGATTTTGTGGGAGAAAGCTGAAAGCCCCAGCCGCTGTAGGTGATTTTTTTTCATCATACCATAGTTATTTCGTCATGTTTTAACTGCACTTGGACTCTGTAAACGTTTTACAGCAACTACCTGCGATCTAAAAACTCAGAAAATGAACGTGAAGTGGCCCATTTTAGTAAATCTAAATTTCAACCTAATTTTGTATGTAATGACAAAGCTTATAGGCAAACATATTTTAATTGTTTTACCAAGGTGCATATTTACTACGGAAAATCTGGAATTAATATTTAACTCGCGTTAGTTTTGCCCCCCTGGGCCAAACTTGGGGGGCATAGCCCTCCCCCTACCCCCACTTTCCTATGCCACTGGATCCACCTACCCTACTCAAGACAAGAGGGGTTTGTACTATTTCAGAAATTGCAAAGTTTTGCAAGCAAGGAAAATAAGGTTTCTTATGCAAAACGATAACTTTTCTTTAAACGGGCCGTATATAATGCCCAGTTGTCCGATTACAATGCCCAAGCACTTATTTTTTTCTACTAACTACAAGGAAAATTTTGGTATGCATCATTGTTGCATACATTTTTGTCATGTATTAAAAAAAATCCATCTTTATATGTGTTAAAAGTAAGTATTACAAAATCATGTTGTTTTAGTTGAAATGAAAAAAAATGAAGATAAATTCATAAAACAAAAATTGTACTCGTCTCAGAAATAACCACTCTGTCTTATTCTAGCCCCACCTAAATCACTTTCCCAGCCCATATGCTGTTTAAATGCGTGTCTCATTTTAGCCCCATGGGTGTCTCACTATAGCCCCAATTGCTGGGGCTAATATGAGACACGTATTTTTCCATTTTCTGGAAAATTCATGGTCATTTTCCACAGTTTTCATGCAGAAATAGTAACCTCAAGACAGTTAAATGTTGAATAATGCATTTATAGTACAAAAAAATGTTTTAAACTATACAAAAAAGGTAAAGTAATGTTTTCTGTCTCATCTATACCCCACTTGACCCTATATGTAATAAACGCATATCGCCAGTTAAAATTTATTTTTCCTGGAATCCAGGGGGGCCAAGCGCCCCCCCTTGCCTCCCCCTCCCGGCGCCCATGGCTGGCAGTGCTGCCCATCGTGTATCGGTGAGTGTGCCGTAAGGGCAGTGGCGTAATTTCAAATCAGAGGGCCCCGGGCAAAATAATACCTATGTGAAGTCCCAGTGGTGTCATTGAAAAATTATTTGTGGGTAAAAGCTCTGTCCTAGGTAAAGTATATACATAATTTACTACGTAATTAGTAGGCCTAAGCTTACAATGGGGGGTCTGGGGAGGAGGCTCCATAGCCAATGCGGGTCCGGGGCTGAGCGCCCCCTTTTTTTTTAATTCTTAAAGTGTGTTTTGGAAAGGTATTTTAAAGAGTTTTAGACAAGTTATTTTATAACATTTGAGGTGGTGACGTGACAATCGTTTTATCTTCTCCGACTAGACATTAGATTTCCTCTCTTGTACACATTAATGTTTTTTCCCGTAGGCTATCCTAGGGGAATATTATTTCTTTCTGGGTATAGGCCTACTCACGTAGGCTGTACCCCCATGAGTCATGACTGGGGGGGGGTCATCCTTTCCACTTAGGCTAATAATGTGTAAAACTAAAAAATGGGTTTAGGTTTTAGGTCACCAAAGATGTAGGTACCTACGACTAGTAGCTTTATTTTCTTCAAACTGGTTGAATCGTGTTGTTTTCACCTTTTCTGAAGCATTGAACTTCATCCTGTTTTAAAACTCATAGAACAATCCAACAACAACAAACAACCTTGCAAACATTCTTGTTCTTGTCCCATAGTGCTAGTAAGATAGGTAGTTATTTAGGCCTATAAGTAAGTAAACACACATAACAAAAACTTGTAGAAATACAGCCAAACCTTACACACTCAAAAGGAATGAGATCTAAAAAAAGGGCCAAGCTCATCTACCCTTCCACATTTGCGCATTCTTAATTCATAAACGTACAGTGTCCCATAACAGCATCCTCGAAAAGCTTGGCAAAATAGAATTTGCGATTATTAATTTAACGTAGTAGTTTATCCAAGTTCTTTTTTTGTAATTAATTTAAACGTAAACATGCAAATTCTATTTTGCCAAGCTTTTCGAGGATGCTGTTATGGGACACTGTACGTTTATGAATTAAGAATGCGCAAATGTGGAAGGGTAGATGAGCTTGGCCCTTTTTTTAGATCTCATTCCTTTTGAGTGTGTAAGGTTTGGCTGTATTTCTACAAGTTTTTGTTATGTGTGTGATCTTATTACTTTTTCAAGTTCCATTACAAAATTATTTGTTAAAATATAATACTTTTATCAAAGTTGATTTAATTTTTATGGTATTAGCAATAACAATAGGATGTAAAATATCTAGGCCCGGATTCATGTACATCCTGGGTATAGGTGGTATAACCATGGTATAACGACGGTATAAGGACTGGTTAAGTCTAGGCAACTCACATCCTATTAAAACTTTCCCATGTAACAACAAACGCACAACTAATGTAATTTTACACCTATTTCACTGCACCCACACGAGGGAAGCGATATATCTAGACGGCCTTGACCCACAGCCATGTAAATCATCAGATAATCAGAAGAATATTGAAAATTTTCACCATCTTTTGTTTTACATTTTTATTAAAAGTGACAGGAGATTGCGTGAGTTGATTAAAAGTAAAGAAGAAGCTTATTATTGCCGTAAATTTTGGAATAGCCTAGGACTATGACTACGTATATCACAGAGCTCGGAATCGGTACAGGCAAATCGATTCGGGCGGAATCGGTTTGAAGTTGTTGATATACCTGTCGGTTTTGGCCAAAAGCCAAAAACACTTTAGTTCCAAACCACTTCGGGAAGTGATTTGGCAAACTCGAATCGATTGATCTGCAGTTGATATACACGTCAAACCGATTCAGGGAAATAACAACGCCATGACAACGCGATATGTCAATCTCAGAATTCAAATATTGACTTTAATTCGACTTCCTATCCGACTTTGGAAGTAAAAACATACCCTTACACCATTATCTATACTTTTTAAAAGTTTTGTACGGACGCAATCATATTATCTAGAAGATAAACATGAATAAATGTCACTTTTAACCTAGAAATTTGTTTTCCAAAATGGTTGCCGTGTTACAAAATCTCGAACTGTTTCCGTCGAATCGGTTCGAAATTTACTGATATACACCTTCTTGTTCAAACCGTTTCAGCCCGAATCGATTTGCATGAACCGTTTCCGAGCTCTGTGATATACGTAGTCTATCATAGTACCATTGTTTATCTGCATTAGGCTTGTAGTAATCAAAACTAGTTATTTGTGCGGGAAGTGTCAAAACAAGGTTGTGCTGGCCTAGGGTTGGCTAAGAAAGGCCTAGGGCTTGTCAAACATGTAGTGTAAGTATTTATTTATCTAGTCCTATAGCCTAATGGAACTTTAGACCTACACTGTTGTATTATAAATAATTTTCTACATCTGGGCCTAGGCCAGGGACGGTTTCTGATTTGTTTTATGAGAGTATAATGACACCTTTTCTCGTTCCACACAAAGAAGAAAAATTTTAAATGTCCGCCATTTGTTTACGTATCGCACTTTCCCGCCTAACTCTGCTTATACCGTCAACAAGTGTCAAGTAACTATGGTTACTGTGTTTAAGGCTTATTTTAAAACCTTTATTTGGAAGCCTTCCAACAAACTTTTTCAACTTTTTTTTTCAAAAGAGACTATATTTCTATAACCTTAATGTCCATGTAAAATATGAACATTGTAGCCCCACCCGTCTGGTCAGAATCGCGGGCCGACGTATTAGATGTTAGCAGTAGTAGGCAGTAGTAGGCAGTAGTAGGCAGTAGTAGGCAGTAGCTAACATCCTTAAAGTGATTTTGAGCATGTTTGAAGACATTTTTTCACCAAGAAGGAATGGTCGTACCCCAATAAAATTTGGCATGTGTTGTCAGGTACCTAAATCCCCTCGATTGTGATAGTTTTCAAGTTCACATCACGTTACATGACGGCTGGGTAACACCTCGAAATCACCCCAACTCTGCTTGGTGTATAAGGTGCTTGAGTGTGTAGCGCACCGCGGCTTGGCTGCGGCGCCCTAACGGGCACCTAGATTTATAATTTTGGAAAGGAATTTTCGATGCTGATTTGATTTCTAATTTGCACATGGCGCAACACTTTGAAACTAACATTATAGGCCTAGACGGAAATGTTTGGGGGCCAGGCGGTAGTTACCCAACTGGTAAGGGTGTGGGAATTGGGGAAACGGCTGTGTTTAGTCGTAGCCTACACACACTTCGTAGGCGCTCCCACGTTACATTCAGTCAAGTCGAATGCAGTCGTCTGAGACAGTGTTCCAATCTTCTTGTTGTTGTTTTACCCTACAAAAACTAGGGTAGGCCTAGCCTACAGTAGGGCCTAGTGGGCTAGGTCTATTTCGGTATTGCATTCAGCCTGCTGTTTGTTTTCTAAAACGCACCAAACGCCCTCTAATAACGTGATTTTGAACAACAAGAAACGCCTGCGCCGCTGTTGTTGGGGGGGCTTGGCCGCCCCAACACCCTGTCCAAGAGGCCCTAGCCCTAGGGCCTAGCCTTACCCCTAGACCTACCCTATACGGTATATTTACCCAATTTACCCAAGCTACCCAAGCTCTAGCTCTAGGCCCTAGCTCCAGGCTCCTAGGCTAGGCCCTAGGCTAAGCTAGGCGACTCTAGGCGTACCCTACCCTAGGCCTAGGCCTAGGCCTAGACCTACTACACGAAAGTTTAATGCCAGCGACCGCAAAAGCTTCAGTAAAATTACCTAGGGCCTTGGCCTAGGATAGGCTAACCTGATTAAAGAAGCTGTATAAAGTCGGCCTACCTTTATATTGAAGGAATGATTAATTTGATGGTTTCAATTTCCAATCTCACAACCAGGGCATAAGACGCCTCGATGGAAAAGCGTCCCGAGACAAAACAAAACATAGGCCTAAAATGCATGGAAATGCACATGTTCGAAGTGCAGTTCTTACATCGCCTGGGCTACACATAAGGCCTCCTTGATCCAGGCAAGGTCCACTGGATTTCCGCTAGGTTCCGTCCAAGGTGGTTCCGTCACGTCGCAACAAAGTCCTGTGTTGTTAATTGCTTATTTAGGAGAAGTCACATTAATTTAAACTTACTTTACACTGAACTTTTCTCACTTAAAATTATATCTCCGCCCAATGAATTTTAACCGGCGTGAACAGAAACTGCTGGTCGCGCTCCCGGTGGAAAGAGGCGCAGAACTCTCGCAAACGGCGCGCTATTCAAACACCGGTTTCCAGCTTGAAGTCTATTGGCGAAATTAAGTCCATCGCTTTTTTTTAACTTAACCATACACTGCAAGTAACAGATTCGAATAAAAAGGTATGAGTTTACAAATAGGAATAAGTAATTTAGTATCTAGGATATAGTAGGTTTACCAGTACATGTACAACAAGATAATTTTACATAAATACCATCTTGCAGTGACAGTCTACATGTCATCGTACATATCACATATCAATATAAATATCAATATGAGGATCATATCATTTACAAGTTACAACTAATACTTACTAGGAAACGCTCAGTTGGACGCGTTGATAAGCGAGCACGTGCTATATAGCTAGACCCACATTGCACATTTTTTTAAATTTTTAAATTTGCGACGTTCGCTGTCCACAGGGCCATGTTTCCAATATTATTTATTATTGCCAAGGTATTTGGGTAAATCCGTGTGTAAATCTTTGCTTTGTGGATAAAATCCACCGCCATCTAGAGGACCTTGACTCCTTGGGAAAACTATTAAAACTCTTTGGTGACAAATAACAAATACCGTAATATAACACTACGTTTAATACAGGAAAGATGGCTGTGTTTCCATTGTTGTGGGAGGAGACAATTTTGATCAGCGCCCCTGGCGGCATTGGCGTTACATTGGGCGCGAAATTCAAATACTGGAGTTAGCACATAGATAGTTTTACCGGGTCGGGTTCGAGTGTATTTTTCCAATTGGACAATTACGTTCCAGCAAAGATTAGTCATGGTTACACGACAAAACAAGGGCAAGATGCCCCTGGGCAGGCTTAATACATAATATTACTATCGAAAACACTTAAACTCAGACTATTTTAGTCGCCACTTCTTGCACCTGAGAGGAGTAATCACAACACTAAGGTTATTAGTGCCCTACGGTTATTTTTTTTTTTTAAAGATCGGGGGCGAAAGGGGAAACGCGGTGGTACACGGTGAGGGTAGGCCTGTGCTATTCAGAAACAGACAGGGGGAAGGTTGGCGGGGTAGGGGCCGGTGGGTTGTGACGAAATCAGGCCGCGGGGCTGGCACGGGGAGGGGTTGTTGGGGGTTGCCCCACGTGATCGTTGTCGCCTGCGTCATCGTCCGTCTTGTCATTGTCGTCGTCGTCGTCGTCGTTGTCGTCGGTGAGGTAGTCAAAGGGAAGGGGAAAATTCCTCGAGGGCAGACGACGTCCTTTTCTTTGCCTTGTACGATGAGCATAAGAGGTAAGCTCTGGGCCTATTCAACTCCCCGGGTTCAGGCATGCTGAACCCATCTGGACACTCAGACGGTCGCGTGGATAGACACACAACTTGGTGTGCATATCAATTGTATACTGCCACTACAAGCATTAAAACCGTATAGTAAGGCATGGGGAGAGGTTGCCATTCCTTTTAATTTTATGCTTCGTTGCATAGCAACAAAAATAAGATTAACATATTATATTGCATCTTTATTGCAAGTGTAGCTATGGTGAAAACAAATATTATGATCATCCTTTATTCATTTTAGGGTTAGGCCTATTACTAATATTAAAGTGTGCCAGGAACTATAGATTAGTAATACTTTGTATACACATTTAAAAGTTCACATCAGTGTTGGGTCAGTTCTTTTTTAAAATGAACTTTTTAAAAGTTCAGTTCACAGCTCAAATAATGAACTTTTAAAAAGTTCAAGTTCTTTTAAAACCTAAAATTTTGAAAAGTTCAAGTTCGTCTAAAATATGAACTAAGTTCTTTTAAAAGTTCTTTTGTAAAAAAAAAACTATTTTATTAAAGGCTGGCGTAAAATGAAGAAAAACACGAGGAAACACATAAGGGGTGTTCGAGTAACAAACTACTCGCAAGTTTGAGTCTTACGAAAGTGTTGAGCTGTTTTTGATCGTGTTGATGATTTGTACTACATTCTCGTCGACCAGCTTGTAAAATTATGGCAGATACTTAGCATTTTAGGCTTCCAAAATTTTTTTCCGAATAAGTTGGTGTGGATCGTTTTAACTTCGTAAATCGTACGTGACCTTGTCGTAAACAGCTGAACGTGCGTCAACGTAGGCCTACGATGAAACAACGATTTGTTATTGTTTTTAAGCGTCGACGGCGGCGAGTCGACAGCTGCTCGACGCACGGAAAGAACTTTCAAATGAACTTTCTAAAACTGAAAAGTTCGTGTTCAAAAAGAACTTTTAAAAGTTCAAGTTCATTCATTTAAAAAAGAGTAAGTTCACTGAAAAGTTCACAAAAAAAGAACGCGTTCACGAGAACGCGTTCTTTTTAAAAGTTCCTTCCCCAACACTGAAAAACATGTAGTTTTGATATCTAGTTCTTCAGTAACCAATACAAAAATATTAAATACACAAGAACAATCAATACAAATACGTAGGCTAGTGATAATACGAGTACCTTTGAGCATGTCTGTCAAGATAATAATATAATAATGACATGTTTATGTTTTGTTTAGAGCAAAGCAGTCACTTGTCTCCCGATTTAACGCCTTCTTTAATGTATTTTAATTGTTTTGGCGTCCAGATGGCCGTGGTAATGTAACTCCAATGCCACCAGGATCGCTGTTGTTAGTTGTCTCCCTGTTTACAGCCCTCTTTCCTGTATTAAACGTAGTGTTATATTACGGTATTTGCAAATAATACGCTGCTTCCTCGAAAGTATTTTGATTACTTCTAGGTGGCAGTGCATTAGAAACTTCGCGCGTTTTTTCGTTGCCATGGCAACGTTCCTTTGTTATAATGTAATTTCCATTCACACTACTTATCGGATCAAAATAAAATTAACATATTCGTGACCGGACGAACATTCTAAATGATTGGCCACCTCAGATTTTGTCGCCGTTAGTTTGAAAAAAACTTCTCGATTAACTTTAATTTT